>JAIPRN010001103.1:0-30133 GCA_025469175.1 Geopemphigus sp. TES_GeoC_2020
CGCCCGTCAACCACTTTTGTGCAACACCGAAGCGTCGGCACGGCAATCCGAAAATTGTCTAAAAACCGTCGTCGTCGTCGTCGTCCGCATATTCGTTTCGGACGTGTTTTCGACGTATTTTTTGAACGTGGTCGGACGTTTCGGTACTATTTTATACGATATTTACCGTAATCTACAATAAATCTACATACGACGTAATAAATCTGCAAACAAGCGAGTTTACTAATAGTAACGCCCAAGGGGGAATCGCGTTCGCGATAATTGATCGTCGTTTCCGCAAACGTAACGAAACACTAAAATCTCCGTTTACGTACCACGTCCGAACCTAAATCCGCACCACGGTTGTCGTTCTTTTCAACGTACAAAACACTACCGTCATTGACGCGCAATCAACTCGTTCGTGATAATGATCGTTCGCGGTGAGCAATACATTTCGATACAACGATTTAGTGTTGTAGATATTCCGTTTCTACTTCGAGTTTCTCGTAATTACTCGGTATCGGTACATTAGTACATAGTATGTTCTCAAAAAACACTACGCGACTACGAACTTACTTCATGTTCTAAATATAGACGTAATTACACGGAGCGTTTTTGTTTTTCTCGTTGTCCAAGGCTAATATCTGACCAACGATGACAAAGCGATAAATCAAACCTTGTTAGAAACCCGACCCAGTAAAACTCGCGAACCGTCGAGCGTACACTATTATTAATTTACAATCACGACACGATCGACAATAACGTAAATATACAACGATATAACGACGGCGGACTCGGCACGGAACAACACTCGTTAAAACGATGTACACAATATACGCAATAATATCGCGAGTTATTATAATCTTTATTTTTACGCTCGCCGACTGCAAACGGATCAGCCGCTCGACGATTATTTACGAAATAAAAATGTTCGGCACGATCTCGTTGCGTTGTACAATTTCCGAGACAACAGTATAATTTCAATATACCCCAGCGGCGGCGAATCCCGAATACACACACACACACACACACACACACGAAGCATACTTAAAAAGTAAAAGTATTCGATATTCGTATTTTTTTAAAAATCACGAGATATTGTAGGTATATATGTTATTTATTATTCCACGTAATAGCTTTCCTGTTCTACGCAGGTTATAAGTCACAAGTTCTTTGACGGCCTCCTCACACAACTCTCCCGCCATCTTTTCGTCCACTTCAAGACCTCTCGTTTCACCTCCTCGTCGATTAGAAATTGTTTTATTTCCGTTTGTTTCGAATCGCGTCCTGCATGCTCTCCCTTCACTCGGGGCCTTCAGATTTTTATCGTATCACCTTCCTGAAGAATCACGTGAGTGGAAAAAATGTCTAACCGTAGACATATATATGTATATATACGTACACGTTTGCGATACACTTAATTCGCCGAACGTTCTATAGAAAATACGTACGAAAATGTCTAATACTTTCGTTCGAGCACTACAAAACGGATAGCTCGGACAAATAATCAACAACAAGACGAAACCGTCGTCGACAATATAATATTTACGCCATTACGCTCGCGGGCGAATACGACGGCCGGGGTGTAAACGGTACGCGTAAATATCGTAACATCGCCGTGCTCGACTTGGCCGTTACAAGCTGCAATCTGGCGGTTAAATATTTAGGGTTGGAACTCGGTCGGAAACGATTTATTATTAACGACCTTAACCATTGACGACCACCATCACTCTATCGAACAGTTGGAACGTCCGTCGTAGGTGAAACGTACGTATGTAGGTAGGGTCGAATATATCCGTTCGAACTGTTCGCCGTGGTTTTCGAATTATATTGTAAATCGCGTGGAAAGTATTCGGTTAAATTATTCGGTCACGCGATGAAAAGTACTACAGTTTCGTTTGAACGTACATACGAATTATTGTCGAACGACTCGAACGTTCTTAAAATCTAGAAAACGCGAATATCGCCCGTCTCCGACCTACTCCAACCTATCCGTAGAGAAATAATTCGTTTTATCATTCGGAACGTATATAGGCGTGTGAGAAACAATTTTGAAAATGACGAAGTATTGTGCCTCGGTCAAAGTGAAAATGGGAAAAAAGGACACGAAAATATCGCCACACGACGGCGAATTCCGTAAAATTGTTCGTTTCGAAAATATCCGGCGGTTAGACACTTACGATTTTTCGTAATTCGACCGAAACTTTTCGTAACGTTTTTCGCGTTTTCGTACGCGAACGACGCCGAACGGTTAACGTTATTGTTGTAATTGTAAACCGACTGTAAATATTCGAAGACGATTTCAATCAAGCAGCGCGTAGAAACAATATAGCCGTTTGACTTTTGCATACTTTTTGAAACTCTTGAAACGCATACTTCTCGACGTAATCTTAAAAATTTCATCTAATTGGTCGATCCGTTTTCTAAATGTCTAATGCAAGGGGGTTGTCGATCGTAGGAGGGGAGGAGGCGCGAGGGAACAATTGCGGGACAAAAAGAAAAATACGAAATACGCGAGCTAAATTTGGAACAATTGGATCGGAACAGCTCGACGCGAATTATATAATAGTCTGCGAATAATAGACGTGCATGTGAATGTTCGTGTAAGTGTTGACGATGGCGCGGTGCCGGAGGGGGTGGAGAAGTCCGCGTAGGCCTCCACGCGGTAAAATACCTTCGCAGTACGTCCGTCGTCCGTAATTTTCACGATTCTGAGCGTTGCCGTGTACGCGCACAACGTAAATAAACCATTTCGGCGGGCTCTCTATGTAATTATGTTTACCGAACGTGCACTCTCGGCGAACGATAACGAACGAATCGATTCCGCGAACAATAATTAACGATCGATTTTTCGTTCTGCGCGTTTATCGACATCGCCATTGTTTAGTATACACAGCGCATTATGTGTACTTTCGACGACACGGCGGACTGTGCCGCCGACTCGCCTTCGCCAAAATATGAAATAACAGCATCGCGGTGTCAGGCGTCGAACATACACGTACATAATACACGCCGTTCGTACGTCAATTCCACCACCTCCATCCCCACATCCTCCTCCCCGCTGGGTGGTAAATTTTAAGAAGTAGTTTCGTTTTCGACCGTATAGGCGTGAACGTTCCGCGAACCGTTTAATGGCCAAATCCGTACGTGAAATTGAATAGACTCGCGCGTAATCAGGCGGTTATTTTCGTAAACACACGTCGTTCGACGTGCCATTACGAGAACGACGTTTTTTACGAGAATTAACGAATACCGGCCGACCAATGAAACGGGTTAATTGATAAATACGTTCCGAGTCTGTTTTTTTTAAAAATATCGTTGTATCGTAATCGACGTGATATTATCCGTCTGGTCATTCGTCGTAAACATTGTTCGCGTAAAAATGTCGTTTTATTCGAACGGCGCTTTTCGACAATGTAATCCCCCCCGTTAATAACTTCCGAAGCGATACGAAATAAAAAAAAGACGCGCCGCTTAAACTCAAAAACGCAATTCGGCGCGCGTCGCACGAGCTCGACGTACATAGGTCGCGCCTACAGTAAAATATAATATCGTTTCGAGTAAAACGAGCGACCATTGGCCGATTCGTTTTTCGATCCATTCCGGTCGCTCCGTTTTCACGCCCGCGCCTTTTTTGGCTCTATTGTTGTCACTTCGAACGTTCCTGTCGTCCCGGCCAACGCGTCCCTTGACATTCCCGCCGTTGGCCAGCAACATCGCGGCGTATTTTTAATTACTCCGTCGCCCGCGCTTCCGTTTATTGTCCGCGTTTCTTGTACGAGGCGTCCGCTCGATATTACGCCACCCTATTCTTCGGAACTCAAATCCGCCATCGTACATACAAAAGTCTCGGCGCGTCCGTTACGACCGCGTGATTAAACGTATACTCGGATAACACGCCGTCTATTGCGTAACGTTTGTTGACCTCTGCTGAGACGTGTTGGCGAAATGACGCGAACGGCCGATCCGTTGCGCGGTTGCCGGTCGTTTTACGTTCGCGAACGAAATTGACGCTCTTTACCGCTATTATTGTTATTCGCGGCAAACCGCTACGCGCCACGGGAGACCAACGTTAGTAAAAATTTTAAAGTACCCGATGATATATCGCTTTATACGCACTGTACGCGGCCTATATTCCTTATTTCCGCCAAATGCTTATTTACGATGACGTAATGTATTCGGCGACCACCGGCATATTTCTCCGACGCCTTTTACGCGATTCAATTACATTTACAAACGTCGATGAACCACCAATTGATTCGAGCGTTCCCGGTCATCCGGTTAATAACGCAATATGACACCACCCCTTGTCCGCTGAGGATGGCGTGACGTTTTATTTCAATTTTCGATCGTTTACTGAAGTACGTTTACGGTTTATTATTTAACGCGATACCGCCGATCGGTTTTAGTAAATCTTTTTTCTCCTTTTACCGTAACCACACATCCGCGAGCCCTATTGATTAAAATTTGTCCACGCTACGCGGTTTTACGCAAATGTATATTTGTAGAAAATGTCGATAACCGTCATTCGTTTCCCGTTTTCACCGACAAAATAGGAAACGAAGGTAGAACGCGCACCAGCACGGTCGACGGCCGTAGACCGACCGCGTAGTCGCTATAACGGACTTACCGACGGAATCGACACGGACGGCGGCTGCAGGTGTATACCGCCCACGTGGATCATGTTTTCAGGGGCGGGCACGGACCTCTCCACGGTCCAGTCCGAGTTGACGAACATGACGGCGGGCTTCCGGTTACGGATGTCGTCGTCGCCACCGTCGTAGAACCACTGCAACGTTTCCGTCACCGTCCAGCCGTACGCGTTCTCCAGCCGCGTGGTGAACGTGCCGGGCACGGCGTACCGGGCGAACAGCCGGGCGGCGTACGACGGGCTGGGACGGGTGCCCAACGTTTTGGCTTCCATCCACGAAGCCATGGGCGACGGGAACACGTACACCAACGGCGGGTGGTTGCCCAGGGCCGCCGTTACGCGCGACGTGCACTCGGACGACACGAGCTCGACGACGACCAGATCGTAGCGGCCGGCCGCGAAGTGGCCGGCAGCCACCATCCGGTCGATCCGGTCGCATGCGGTCCGGCACTTGTCCACGGCCACGCCCATGAACCGCCGCTCGTCGCCGAAATCCGCGACGGCCGTCCGCACGTCCAGCGACATCTTGGGCGGCACGTCCAACCGGAGCGGCAACTCCGTGTACCCGCAGCCGGCCGGTGGGCCGCCGGTCCCGCAGACGCCGGCGGCCACCGACGGTGACGCGAACGGCGTGTACACCGTCACGTTGTGGCCGCCACCGCCGGTGGCCAGTGCCCGGAGCACCGCCCGCATAAAGTACCAATGGCTCCGGGCCGGCAACGGTTCGATGGCCAGCACGTTGACGGCCGTCGTGGCCGGGCACAGCAGCGACGGTAGCGCGAACGCTACGACCGCGACGACGGTGGCGGGTCGCATACTCGCGGTGGTCTCGCCGCGCGCAATGTTCGCCGTCCAATTCGCCGTCGACTGAACGCGGCGGCCGGTTTAGATTTTCGGATCCGACGCGTTCGTATGTGTACTACACCCGCGGCGCGTGTGTTTCGCGTCCTACCGGCTCGCGTTTTCGTTGCCGGGACCGACCGAAATTATCGCGGACGCATTCGCTCCACAACGCCGTAATCTGCCGGCCGAAGTTCACACGCACGCGTTCGTAATACGACGCGCGACGACCAAAGTCAACCGAACTCGCGCCGCGATAATTACGGTCGGACGTTATTATTTTATTACAATTAGATTATAGTAAATTAGACGATCGGAATCGTTTTTATAACACCATTGTTGTAGACGGGTGTCGATCGAACACCATAACGATCATTTCAACGACGAAAATTACGGAAACCGCCGCTTTTAACGCCCATCGTTTTTCCGGTACTCGGGTTAATCCACCCGGACGAATCGTACACGACGACCGTCACTAATTTTCCTAATCTTTCAAAAATACGCCGTTGAAAACGACGCGTTATCTACAACGCGTTTTAATAATAGCATTCGCGTAGTCGGTTAATCGATTATTTTTTTCGTACGAACTTCGTACGGTTGTTTCATGTGAGGAACTATGGACGGGTCAATCGCGCGTACGTATTGGTTAAATGCCCGCTAATTGGTAATTACCTGACGGCGCTTGAGCGTATTTAACGCCACAGTTGGCGGTTTTAATCCCCGGCCACGTACGTCCGTCGGCGTAAACGCTTTTGGGAGCTTTTTTGGGGCAAAAGTAAAACGCGTCCCTCGAATGATCGAAATAAACCCGACGGTACGTAATAACGCCGTTTACGTCGATAAATAATTTTCGGTGTTACACCGATGGGACCGTTCTATTGGACTCGACGGATAACGGTTTTTTTACGAAACGAAACAACAACAATCGACCGCGTATACCCGTTTGGAGAAATGTACGGAAAAATATCGTTATTACGATGTACGCCTTAAATTTACGATACGCGCAACACAGGCAATTCATGATACACTTTTGTACGAATATTTGTCCGACGTAAGACCTATCTACATATTACTATAGCGTTATTGTTTGTGGACAAATATTTATTTAGAATACGTTATGCACAAAATAAGCGTCTTTTCTGCACACTTTAACGGTATAACCAAATCAATTTCGCTATTGAGTTTACTAAGATTTCGTTTTACATATTGAACATTTATAGTCCGTACGAAATACTAGCGTCTTATATTTATAATTATACGTCGATAATTTATCGACTTTTTCCACGTGAATAGTCGATAATTATTTTCAAATATTTATCGCGCTCGTTTATACGTCAGAAATAATGTCTTACTATTATGGCTGTACTATACGATAAACGTATACGTATTTTCGACGAATTATGCCCGCTCTTGGAATATGTCGCGAGTTTAAAAGTTTCCTAGGATTCTACGATACATGTGTTGAAAATTAAGCGTCACACGATTAAGTACATACGTTTGTTGATAGCTGTTTATTTCAATTTTCGTACCCGAAAAATGGCTAAATACTATCGATACAATAACGATTTTTGGCGTTCGAACGTGGTAGCTGCCGCAGGCTCGTGATCGCGGAGAAAATTACTTTCGTATTTTTGTTTTTTAGCGTAAAAACTCGCTACGCTAATACTCGGAATATATTTTTAAAACTTGCCGATAGGTTTCTCCGAATATCGCGAAAATTATAATAGATTCACGGCGAAACTATCGAACGAAATGCGCCTATAATGTAACGAACCCGATGTATCGAAATGCCCATACGTCGTTCAATTCGTCCCACACGCGTTTGAAAATATTCGAATTTTCGTAGATTATTTTAAATACTTCGATTTTGGCCGACCCCAAATAGCTGGGAGAATAATAAGGCAAGGAAGAAGATTTAAAATACCGCGATTTTTTGTCGTACGTCCAAAAATTACGATATACGTATTTCGCGTCCATATAAGGCGAAGTATTTTCGCTTACGACTACCCGGTCCGTTTCAAATGTTCGGTACATCGAGGTTAATTGTTCAATCGTTAATTAAACGCCGAATACCGATAACCGTTTGACCACTACGTTTATCAGTTATCGATTGCACCGATCGTTATCGCGTTTTCGTTATTACCATTAAAATATAACGACGGGAACGAACGTTTCAACAAACGTTTATCGTTTTGCCAAACGTTTAAATACCCAGCGAATGGCCACAGGCAACCGAGACTGCGCGTATAATAATTTACCCAGCGACTACGCGCCAACGTGCGCGATACGATTACGACCGATAAATAACCGTCGGGCGACGGGCGATTGGTTGAACGCGCAAGAGCTGAAACGCGATTATATTATTGCCGGGGCGGTGTGTTTATGCGCTCGGTACACAAATCCGCGTCGGTTCTCCAAACACGTCGGGCTCGTGCCGGGTATTCCGCGAACGTCGAATCTAAAATAACGCGTCGCTTCCATGTACGCGACCTCGTTTATTGAACATCGATAACTACCCGGGACCGTACGGTGCCGCGACACAATTTCGGCGCCAATTGCCCCGTATTCGCTTATTACGCGTATAAAATCGTTTCGCCGACACTTACGATTGTACACGATTTCCGTTCGTACCAAAAACATTTCGGCAACTTTCATACGGTTCCAAAATAGACGCTCGAAATTGTGTATTCGTTATGAGCGCGCTAACTAATAATTGCCAACGCTCGACGATAATATACGTGCGCGTTCCTAAAGTTACGTACCGGATGTTTAACCGCGTTCGTAACCCACATACGCGACGGTTGATACCGCGTCGAGCCTAAGCGGCCAATTTACGTCGTTTCCAACGAACGAAAGTGAAATTTTTTACGAAATTCCCGACATTTATTTATATTCGTATTCGTTTATTAAGATCTGTATATTTCCATGCTACGGTACTATTTTACACAAGTATAATTATTATCGTGTACACTCGCGCGTCGAAACGCAATTTTTCTACGCGTATTTTAGCCTAGGCATTTTTCGCTACTTTTACTTTTTTGTTTGTCCGATGTCGGCGCATATTAAAAAGCTTTTGTAACGGCGTCACCTCCCGTGGCTAGTCGAAAAGAACTCTCGTATATGGATTTTCATGCGCCAAACGTTTTTAAATGCCGTTCAGGGTATATCCATGACAACGAGAAAGACGGAGAAAGAGAAAGAGAGAGTGAGAGAGAAAGAGAGAGCGCGTTCATGATTATAGACATATTTTTTTTGAAATAATTTATTTTAGAACTCTATGTTTGTACGCTTTTGTGTTGTTGAGTTTGTATTATATACAGCGCTTTTTCGTCAGACGTTCATTTTTATTCTTTAATAATAATACGATATATTGTTTTCGAAAAATTCCAATACTCCGTAGGTATATTACGTTTAATAACTCCTAAATGTCCGCCGATAGTCAACTTAATAGACACATAAGCTGAAAAGGTCCATTACATTACGCTATTATATATTAATAGATTCGGGCGTATCGTCAATATTTCTTACGTAACACGAGATATTAATAAATTACAACAAGGACGCGAGGAAATATTTAAACTGGTCAATTTGTTTTATAAACATCCGTCAGTTTATTTTACTGACGGAACTATTAACTAAACTTTACGTTGATCCCTTTGATCCGATTGTAACAACGCGGTTGAATACGATTAATCATACGTTCTTTATAATTCAATTCCAACCTTACCTAAATTGCCCAAAACGATATGTTTGCGAATACAAAGTATCACAATATTTGAAAAACAAAAAACAAACTCTACTTATATACAAAAATATACAATTTCCTCCGCGTACTTACACTTGTGTGCCGCGCGTAACGTAATATTGTAACGCGGGTGCATGTGGTACGATTTCAAATATTTGTTTTTCAATAATATACGTTCGCGTTATACAAATTCGTTGAAATTTCGCGTCACGGCGTAGCACGTTTTCTTCCGGCGATATTCGAGTTTATTCGAACACCCCTTTCCGCGGTCAAATCCGTAAACGTCGTCGCGTCAATTTTTAATTGACCGAATATGACCGTCGCCGAACGTTTCGTTCGATCGATACAAGTTCTGAACATCGACCGACTTAATGTATTTTCGTTTTCGACAATCGTCTCGTTAAAACGCCGTACACGACCCGCCAATGTGCCACGATTAATAATACAAATTATCGGTTGCCATCAGCCACCGGCCGACTCGCCACTAATCATCAATATATCCCCATTGTTTTAATTTATTACCGACAAAAATTCGAAACTAAACGCAAAATTGGTAAAATCGGACCGGCCCGCCGGTCGGCGAACACCGATAATAGGTATAAATACGCTATAAATAGGTATAGCAAACACCGTAATTGGGTATAGCTACGGCCTGCACGCGTGTACGTACCATCTGCTTACAGGTTGATACGCGAAACTATCCAAAATAAACGAACCCGATATTCAATGTTCGAACAATCGCGGACGTATTATTTGGTCCGTCGAAATCATTAACGTAACGATATAAAAAATAAAAAGGGTTTCTATTTCACGTACTCGTCGCTCGCTAATTAAATTTTGTAAAACCGTTGCGCAACGACGCCGTCGAATATTACGATATTATTTAATTAAGGGCCCGTAATTATATATATACTAGTATATATATATTATACTCGTAAACGTTTCGCGTCGTACTTGCGTATAGGTTAGTTTTTTTTTAATACTGTGGCGCACTGTGTGCAGATAGTATGCGTACGACGTCGACGAATATAACGTTTATAAACCTATTCCGTTATTTTATCGACGAAACGAATAAATATAATAACGTCGTCGTTTTCTGTTTTAGAAATGTACGGTTCAAGGTCGATGGTTTACAAATTTTTACGCGAATCAAACCGACCGCGGCCTGTAGCGTCCTAATATCGTCCCCGTGAGAACTTATCGTCTAGTGCGCGGCACGTTTGTAACGGACGAACCGAATGCAAAATGTTTACATAGAAAAATCAAATCGGTACCCCAGAGTAGTTCGTCAAGACGGACTGCGACGTACGGCCGTCGGTCAAAGCACGCGACGGTGAGGAAATTGTGTGAACGAAACAACGATATTTCAAACGACCGTTCCCAAAACAGATTCGCGTTGATGTTTACGTACAAATTTTATTACAAACGTTTTTCGTAATCGATTCGACACGACGAATGTGTACGTTTCGTCGCCGTCGGACGTAATGTTTCGACGAACAAACGAAATCCGCCAACGACAATCGCGAACAAATATACGGAAACGTTGAAAACGGAGCACGGAGTTATCAATTATACGTTCGAGGCTGGGAACTAACGAATTTGACAACGAACCGATCACTCTTGATTACGTTTAATTTTTCACTTGACTTCTTCCGTCGCGTTACCGTCGAATCGACGTGATGTTTCGCGGGCCGATTAATTTCGCCCCGAATTCTCAGCGGCCGGCCGTTCCATTTGTCAAAATATTCCGAACGCGTTCGACACGGACGTTAGTAAAATAATACCTTTACCTATACAAACGAGGGACAAACTACGTCGCGGATTCCCATACGAATTATAAAGATAGGCGTGTTGGTCGGTAAACAATAACGGATAATTGGTCGGAACGAAACGAAAAACAAATTTCGATAGCGAACCGGATCGACGAAAACGCGGCGTTTGACGCCTAAATTTCCGGCGAATGACAGGACAAACCCGGAAAATCGTTAGCCCGAGCCTAAAAGTTTTTCGTCGTCTTACGGCATAAAACACTGGCGCGTCGCGGTGTTCCGCCCGAAAGAATGTCGTCGTCGGAATTCGTCGGTGACGTCGCCGCGTGTGTCCGGTCTTGGCGGCGGCGGTGGTGGTGTCGTTCGAACATGGTGGGAGGTGGAACGGGTGAGGCGGGTACAAGCGGTGACGTCATAAAGTTTGTTTTACAGTCCATCCCGTTGCCAACTTCGGTCGGTGTACAGCGGCGGACCGTCAGCTGGTACCCACGCACGCACGCAGTGTTCCACCACCACCGTACCGCCGCCACCGTAGTAGCCGCCGCTGTCGTCGTCGTCGTCGTCGTCGCCGCCGCCGCCGTCGCCGCCGCCGCCGCTTCAGTCATTCCGTGCTTGTCTTGTTCGCCGTGTTTGTGCCGTTGTAGTGTTCGATGTCGCCGCCGCCGCTGACGGGCCGTGTCGGTGTTTAAATTTTTGTTACCGCGGAATTCGACCGTTTCCCCGAGTGCGCGCGGCCCCCCCCCGCGAGAATCCGACCAAGCCCGTTTTCGCTCTGTCACTCCGTTCCCGTGTATAATACGTACGCGCGCCAGTCCGCCTTCTGCCTCACGAATCCATATATACGTAATGTTTACGTAACCATGGTAGACAAATAGTTCGGTCCCGGGTCGTCTTGCAACAATCACGAGGTAAGAAAACCGTTTTAAATTACACGTCGAATGCTGGCCGTTTTGTTTCGCTGGTGTCGGTTTAGTACGTTACATACGCGATACATAAGAGCCGATTTTTTTTTCGAAGCGCGGCGATTAAAAAGGCCCGAAATAAACGCGCCCGAATGTTTACCGGGGAAATATACGGTCGCCAAACGTTTATTTATACGCGCGTGGTTTTTCGCGAACGACTAATATTAAGTAAACGGATATCGTCGTCGCTAATATTAGCGTACCGTGGGTAACGCGAACGATTTTCGTTTTCGACGTGCAATTTACGTACTCGCGACGAACACACGAGTTCTATGCCGTAGAAGAACCCGACCGGCCACCGAATTGTCCACGGCCTTTAAACGTATTAAATCGTCCATTTGCGTGATCTACCACCAATTCGGTCGGTATTCATAACGCGCCCTGTGATTGAGATAAACCTAACTTTTTGGCCGGATCCAGCGTATGGCTGCTCTATTATAGGCCGCGCGATAAACCAAAACGCTGAGCGACTCTTTCAATATCATCCGCCCACTCTTGCGCGTGTCGTCATTATTATTATTATTATTATCTAACCGGTCCGTCCGACCGTATATGTATCCTTGACGCGAGTAAAATAGGCGTATACGGTTGCCGAATAGAAAGATGTTTTCCATTAGGCGCGATACGCACGCGGTGAATTCAACCCCCCCCCCGTGTGTGTGTGTGTGGAACACGTGTAAGTCTCGTCCGTCATACGCGTCGTACGTTAAACATTCGATACGATCACGCGTTTTTACGCGACTATAAAAAAT
The DNA here is from genome assembly GCA_025469175.1 of Geopemphigus sp. TES_GeoC_2020. Lineage (NCBI taxonomy): Eukaryota > Metazoa > Arthropoda > Insecta > Hemiptera > Aphididae > Geopemphigus > Geopemphigus sp. TES_GeoC_2020. Next base: position 12,699 of record JAIPRN010001103.1, read on the forward strand.
CGAAAATACACACACACACGTATATATATTCTATAATGTGGATACGGTAGTACTGTTTTACGCAAAACTAACGGGTTTATATATATACACACACACACACACGTACGTACACTCAAGTTGGACATTTCACGTGTCGATTATTCGACGCGGAAATGCGCGCGTAAGATCTCCAAATCGATCGGTAGAGTGTTCCGCGTTTTTCTATTTCGATATTTTGTTACCCGTCTAGTTTCGAACACGATAGCGCGCGTTACGTTGTCGGACACAGACATCCCCACCCAGATTCACGTTCGTATACACGCGTACTCTATACAAAATATATATATGTATATGTGTGTGTGTGTACCTAACGCGGTGTAATCGCTAGCGCACAGTCCACGACGATGGCTTGCACATGTGCCTATAAAAATCGTAGGCGATATACGCACGCCAATATTACGTTCGACGATCGGCCCAAGGACTCGTTACAAAAAAAACAACAACGCTCGGGCGTTTTTCCTCGTATACTCGTGTACGACGAGTTACCTGTATTTTAACTGGCCCACCCGATGACCCACATCGCCGCTCGTTCGACCAGAACACGGACGCCGCCAACGTTTTCTCGACACGACGACGACGCGAAAAGAACGCGCGCGTGGCTCCCGTTTTCGGTGCGGCGACCGCCTTTACGAAGACAGCCCACCGGAACCGCCGTCGTGTTCCCGTTCCACTTTTGGTCGGTGGTCGCTATTTTCGATTTACTTCGGTCACCCAGTTCCACGGCGGACCGTAACCGGCGCTTATAAATATTACGCGACGACGAACCCGTATATCATGGGACGGCGATATCCCATCCAACCGTTTCGATAATGTTTAATACATTATTAAATACGTTAAAATTAAATACATTATTCGGTCGACGAAAATCGTATTAAACACTATCGTCGCGACGACGACGACTACGACGATGATGATGTTCGTACGCGCGCGCCTGAGCATTCGCAATAATCTGTATCGACGGTGCGCGTCGTGTCTCCGCGACAACGTCACTTCGATAAATCGCGGGCGTCGGTGGGTGCTTGGGGGGGGTGGAGGTGTTTAGGGGGGATTTTTCCACGTTTTTTTCCCACTTGTCTCCGGTTTATTTGACTGTGGGACGGAGGTGGGAAGATGTTTCTGTGTACGCGGCATTGGTTTGTTCTCCGTCGTAGTCGTAGAGAAATCGCCGCGACCGCGTTACCGTTGGGCCGGCGACGTCATCATCGAGCGCGTCCGAGAACGTGGGCCGTTACCCTGCCAACGGCATCGTATACCGTAACCGGGGCAACGGGTACGGTGTTGCCCCGTGCGACCGACAGAGTGTGAGCCACCACGAGTGTGTGTCGTCGGGCTCGAGACGAGAGGTAAATAAAAACGGTCGGCGTTTTTGCGGAAAGTCTCCGTAAGGGACACGGGATTGTTATACTCGTATATCTTATCGGACGCGCGTGTTCGATGCCGTATTACGTAATATGAAGACGTGTAGAGGAGCCGCTGTTGTGCCGGCCAACTTGCGCGTACGCTACGTGGAAAACGATCGGCTAGGCGAGCGCGGCGCCCAACGTGCTGTTGTTCGGTTATGTGGAACTCGCGGAGAGCCGGACGTTTGGTCTTACATTTCGGCTCAATGGCCGTGGCCTGGTTTCGTTCCGTACGCTTCGCCGCCGTAGGTTACCTAGGCAGGCGTACGGAAAAACTCGTTGTCGCTGCCGCGGGTGCGAAACTCGTTTTTCTCGACGGCATTCGCTCTTTCTCTAGTTTCGCCAAGGCTTCGATTTTCCGTAACGACAATTTTAAACGTTTAACGAACGCTCGTATAATTAACGTGGCGAACCAATCAATCCGTCGACGCGATTAAATTACCCAATCGCTTCGGCGGCGCGTACGTAAGTCACGATTACGCGGTGTACAATTTATAATTCGTCGTCGCTAGGCGCGACGCCGATTTCACGAACGAACGCACGCACGCCCGTGTACGACGTCGAGTGGGTCGAAATTAATGTTCGTCACTCGCGCGGTTTCTCGACTCTTCGGGGAATCGACGACCACAAAACGCGTAAAAAGAAAAAACCCACCGCCCGACCGGATCGCGTCGGACATCCGCGTGTACGATACGTACCTATTATTATACATTATTATACGTACAAAACTCGTTATTCCGACGGGTCGTGTACATATTACGGTGTTTCGAGTATAGGAGATACTAAATTACATATGTGTGTATATATACGTGCGTATAGTAAGCTGTTCGTAGTGTATAATACCGGTCGTCGTACACTACACACACGGTGTATATACGATAATGTACTTACGACTTCGACACACACGCGCGCGCACGCGCTCGAGATGTGTTATTGGTTCGCGTGTACTCGACGCGCAATAAACCGATTGCGAAGGATGTATGCGATTTCGTCGCCGCCGCCGCCGCCGCCGCCGACTAAACGTCGTGTTTTGTTCGTCGTCGTCGTCGCGGTGTGGCATATTTTAACAACGGTGCCAAGGTCGTTGTCGTCGTTGTCGTTGTCGTCGTCGCCACAGCACCGGTTGTGGCGATAAAAAAAGGAGGGAGTAGGAAAGAAACGTACCGCGTCAGTATCGAATCGTTATTGAATGTATTTCGTTTCTCGTCATTGAACCTCCCGGCGTTCAGAAAACCTGTACAAACTACGGGGGGAAACTCGAGAAAAATTATACTCCCGAAAAATTGTACTCGCGAAAAAAGTGCGCGGACTATCCGAAGAAACATCGAAGAACAATTCATTTATGAAAACGAATTACAGTCGAAACCCTTCGTCGTCGGAAATTTCGAAGTAACAACGACTACCAGAGGAGGAGGACGTGTTTATTTATTTATGTTTTCGGTAATTTTTTTTTTTTTTTTGAGAAAGCTACCGGGTGAATCGAGAAAATGAAATTCCATCGGTGCACGATTCGGTACTGAAAAAGGGATCACCAACTCTAAATCAAAACACTCCCAGTATTGTAAACCCAAAACATTCTTCGCTTCGGTTAAAATGTAAAATGATAATATCTACGTGAGCGCATGCGCGCGTGTGTGTGTGATTCGCAGCCTTAAACGTTGGGTCGTCTGTAGAAAATATCGCCAGTTTTCCCTCTGTTCTGACGGTAGTGATAGGAGGGGAGAGATAGAACGTTTCGAAATCCGCGCATATGCGATTTCATTCCGCCATTTTTACGTCCGTTCGAATGGGAAAGTGACAACTCGTAACGAAACGAACGGCCGTGTAATAAAATAATAATAATAATAATAGTTATCGTTCATTTATCTCTTTAATATTTTGAGCATTGTGTTCGTTTCGAGGTAAATAACACACATTCCACAATTCCGCCAAACATTGATAAAAATACCCCTACCTAATCTGTCGAAATTGCTGATTATTGCCGTAATCGTAATTTTTAGTGAATATACACGCAGATACCTACGAACAGATTATAAAACTATCTAATGTGGGTACAACAATCGTGTAGAGCGTGGCCTAAATCAATAAATAATGCTCAAAAAGAGAACCGTTTTCCTAAAGTACTTGTTCTTGAGTCCTTAGTTTGCACCGTATGTTTTCGCAATCTATTAACCTGTATTAACGTATGTATTTCATTTATAGTTAAGATAATATTAAAAAAAAAAAAAACTATACGTTTCGCAAACATTGGCGACTCGAATATTGTCGTACACAGAAACCTAGTGTCGTGTTTTGATGTTTTATGCGCTGTTATATATTTGTTATTTATCGTAAAACTCGTGAAAACTAATTTCTTTTCGAAAGGTGATCTAACTGTAAACTAATTCAGTGATTCAACGTATTCGGTTTTTATAAAATACAACACACGCTTCAGTACTTACGTATTATTTTCTATAAGGTTGCCGGTTATTATCGAACTAGTTATCAATTTTTTTTAATGCTCGAAAACTCCTACCAATTAAATTATATTTTCGTTATGACCTCATATTTTTGACAGCATTGTTGAAATGATACGACTAACAATGGGCGCCTGTTTTAACAGCTTCTAGTTAAGATAAAAAAATATACTGATAAACGCGTTTATCTATAATACAACCATATGTGAGTACTTCGCACAATCAATACAAATATCAATTTTAAACTCTAAAATATACCATTTTATTCACATTTTTAATCTAATAACGTTCGTTTATTATACGTATTTTGTGTGTCTGTGTATGTGTGTGTGTGCGTATACCGAATGTCCTCTAAATTAATAATTTGAAGTAGTAGTGTAATGTAGATTACATTATCCTACCATTTTAGTTATCAGCTCCGATTTCACATTATCTAGGAAGCTGGAATGGAAAAAATAAGGAACTAATAAATTTATTTCATCAAAGACATTCAAATTTAACATTTTACTAGGCGTAAATTTTACATATTTTACAATATTTCAGCTATTTCATAGGTATTTCCTCTATTCGTAATTAACTATTTTTTTATACGCATTTTAAATTTTCCCATTATTATTATGATTGTAGCCTAGAGATACGTTTGTTTTTCTAACACTTTACCATTATATATATTAGCAATATTTATATATACCTTATATTTACATAAAAGGTCATTATTAAAATATCTTTATAGGACATTTTACATAATATAAGTCTACGCGTTATTATTTACAGCAGTTCATTTCGCAGTATTTAACACGAACTTTCCATATACCTGAAATTATTTCTAAAATTCGAATTAAAAACCAAAACACACATATTACTTCTGATATAAATATATATATATACACACACACTAGACCAGTTTTTATGGAAACGGGATCGTCAAATGTTGTTTATAACAGTAGTTACCTACTAATTGAAACAGTATCTGGTAACTCTTGATCTGCCTCAAATGTCGATTATATTTTTTCTTTTAATCAAAAATTAGAAAGTGACGATTTTATACGCGCAAAGTGATTATTTACTCGTGGATCAATTATTTTAAACCATTTCAACGTGGAGAACGAATTATTCAAATTCTTTGCCGCATACACCGGTGTAAAGACACACATTTTAATAGCGCACATTAAAAATATAAAGCGATAATTTAAGCTAATAAGGCGTATACGATATATTTTGAACGGTTTAAATAAGTTCAAAACATTATGGACACGTTGAAAATTAAAACGTGTAAAATTGATACACGTTATTTTTAAATTACGCAATTCTTATGTATTAAACAGGGTTTACTTTCGGTCCATTGGACGGTTAAAAGTATGTAATTAATAACTGTTTTTAGACAAATTTATCTGAATTTCAACCACATTCTAAGTGATAGTTCATATAATTCGTCGTAATTTTAAATAGTATTTATTTCTTTAGTGGACAACAAAAATACCTAAACTATTTTACTTATCGCAGAATGGAATATGTAGTAATTAAAAACAATTACAAATCACTTGTATTTACATTGTAGACGGTTCGTATTAATATTATATTATTGTATACTACATAAAATTACGTTTAATTATATATTTACAAAGTTGAGAGTTTTTAAACTTGAATTTGTAAAATTGTATATGGAACATGTGTAGAGATACTCAGTTTTACAATATACACGTAATTAAATATTTAAACGCTACGAATCATATCTCGTTTAATATTAAAACAATTTAGATTGGCAAATGTTAAACTTATCGATAAATTTAAATATTACTCTATCAATTTCTTTATTCCAACTTATTTTATAAGTGAAAAAAAAAGTTTAATCGTTAATTTGAAGTCTGAATAGTTTAAAATAAATATGATACGTCGATATGATATCGTTTTAAAACGAATATGTTTAAAATACGTAACTTATTTTTTTTTAATAAAACGATCGTTAACGAACGATTTATTTTATCTTTACGAATTCTATACAAACAATGGCTTAGACTCGTCGAAGTATTTTATATTTTTCACGTACGAATATAGTTTATAAACCGACAAGTAAAATATAAAATCCCATTCGTGTTTCCGACAACGTACGTACTTTGGTTAAATGTTCTACGTACGGCGTTATAATCGCATTATTAGTACGAATGTCTTATTAAACATCGCCGTCCGTCCACTTTTTAAAAATGATATTCAAACATCACGCCCAATAGTTGTTTATTGAAAAAACATCCGAATTACGTTGGGGTCAACTTTTTAGATACGTTTTATAGTGATAACCCGGTTGTAGCAAGAGGATATCCGCACCACGGTGTAACAATGAAAAAATGTTCTCCACACATATTCTCGGCGTAATGTTATTACAATAAACCCTCACAAACAACGTTTCAATAAATATTAACGTAGGGGCTTAGGGTCGCCGTTTATTAGCAACGTCATTCAACATTTCCTTGAACCCGCATTGACCTTATTCCTCTGTAAATGCCCCTTCCGCCGAAATTTAGAATAATATAGTAATGGAAACGCATATACGTGAGACAACGTTACACCGAGCCACCGAACGCGTTTGCGTAATAACCGATTTTTGTCTATACGCGAAATGTTATAAATGTGAAAAGCGAACAAATACGTGCGTATCTATTGTGCGCGTCAATTATAATAATAATAATATCACACCCTTACGATTCTCGTCATGTTGAATCGTGTATTTAGTGCGTATGAACGATACATTTACGTAAAGCGTATATTTTTGAAAACGATTCCGAGACAATATTGCTATCGGACCAATATTATCGGCGAGCGTTTAAACAACAGCCACGCGCAGTGGTATAAAATTATGTATTTCAATTACCGGTCGAAACACGCCACTACATGTACGTATAGCAAGTATATAACACGCGCACACGGGTGTGCACACACACACACACACACACACACACACATCGTCGATCGGACGGTTTTCCAACGAGAAATATTCTCAACAAATTGTTCACCGAACGTGTATACGGCACGTGTATTTATTTTCCGTAGTAAATATATCAGTGGGAATACTAAATTTAAATACGCTCGAAACGTTTATTATTATAAAAACGAGTTATCATTTTTGAAAATGCGTAACGCAAATGAAGAATAGCAGTGTAGTTAACGTTATCACCAGTATGTGTGTGTGTGTGTGTGACGTGTTAATGTGTAATACAATCTACCTCTTGCTTTACGCATAACATACACATACAAACACAATACGATGATTACGCGTATTAAATTGATATATATATACATATATATATTTTAACGCATGACGTATTAATACAAATACAGACCGTGTTATATTTTAATACGTAAATCATCGTATAGCGTTGTTGTTGGTTGTAGTGTAAGTGCTATAATGTATATAGATACACGTGTCTTTCCTGACCGCATTTAAACTCGCTGCCGACGGCTGTTACAACAACAACAATTTTATTGTTCGGGCATTACGCGTTTCCAGTTTAAAGGTCACCATCGTCCATTTTCGCTTCAGCTGCCGCGTGGTTTTTTATATTAATAGTAATATTATTATATTTTAAGGAATTATTCGACGGTTTAATACACATAGGTACTCGTCGACGAGGTGTCTACTAATATGGTTTTTTTCTATTTTTCGTATACACGCGGGTGTGTTTTTTTGGTCATTTTTCGCATTTTTATGAGCAGTTTCGTACCTTTTTGATAATTTTTCTTCGCTTATTACGTATATCCGTTTTTAAACAATTGTGTTACGATATTACGCGTGCATTGTAAATTACAAAAAATCATTTTTTTTCGGTAGGAACATTGTTTGAGGTATTCGAAATATCCGTATATATATATTTCTCGAGAGATTATTTCGATAAAAAAAAGTTATTTAGTTTATCGTAATTTCACGAAATTATGCGATCACGCGGAACTTCACAATACACGTGGTAATTTCGGGACAAGCCTCATATATATATATATATATATCGTATATACGTGTTTACCTTTAATATCGTTACGAATGGGTCGACGAATTTTATTCTCCGGCGAATTTTTAAGACGTTTTTCGAATAATTATCGCGTCATAATTATTTCAACACGGCGGTACTAATTATTAACGCGAGGTATCCGCAAACTCGCCAAGTATTCCGAATGGGCCTCTATCCATATTGTTTTGTTTAAACAAACAGCGCACGTTTACCATTAACAATACAATATAAATCTTTCCATTCGAACTGTGATCCCGAAAACAAAATGATAATGCGTTATTAATTAAAAGCCATTAATTTCGGGTCATTCGTCGTTAATCGTTTTTCTCGTTTACTTCGTCTAATCGCGGTGATCTGTCAATATTTAAATCGTTCGGATTCTTTTTTTTTCTAATTTTCGTCGCCGTATTCCTCCTCCGCGCGTGCTCTATATAATAATATACAAACGCTCTCCCGCAACGTTGCTCTTCTCTCCCCCTCCCACAAACGTTAATTACCGAAATAAAATAATAATATCTTTTTGTCGACCACCATGCGTGCCTCGCCCGTACAAACGCTTGCGCCAACGCGATGTGTCGCGAATAAAAAAACTTGCGAGGGAAATAAGTACGAGAGACAATGAGATAAAATAATATTGTTAAGGCGGCGGCGACAGTTGCCAAGTAACAACACCACCACATACGTCGCCGTTCTTCGCATGAGTCGATTTCAAAACAATAACGGCGTAATTTATTATTTTAATATAATGTACGAAACATGTATATATATATATTATAATATTTATGTAGACCGACGCATTTATTACGTCTTACGCGACGTTACTCGTGATTAAGACGTGATATGTTCTTTTATTTTTTATTGAGCATAATCATATTATATTGTGACATACGCGTGTTCGCGATTTGCGAATAATTTCCTACAAACGCGTACGCGCGTATCCGCCGCTTGTTGCGTAAACCAAACGCGCGCGCGCGTCTCCCATTATTCTTAATTTCGTGCGCTCGCGCCGTGAAAATCGCATTTAAAATTTTGCGAAGCGCGTTTATAATACTCGAGCCACGGTATGCTGCTAGTCGTTTTACCGAGAGAAAAAACGACATTAGTTTGTACATACATTTGACCCGCCGCGAAAACACGACGCCATACTACGAGCGTGGAACACGACTTTTTCCATATTTGTATTATTCGTGCGCGATTTAAATTTCTCGCCTGTTAGGATTGTTCCCCGTTTCTGGCGTAATATTTCGAAATTTATTAGCTCGACACGGAAATCTGTTGTATATTATTGTTTATGTTTTCCCATCCTTGTACATTAACGTAAGACGTTTGTACATTAATTTAACTAAAACGAAATGTACGATACGTAATATGTATTAATAACCAGCGGCAAAACAGTTACCTGTGACACGACGAGGAGACATTGTCGTCTACCCGGTTTGTTCGAACCGATTACGCGTATATCGGCATTACACGTTTCGGGCTAACGTTTTTTTTTAAGGCATTTCGCTTTAAAGTACGAACACATTATCGAGTACGCGATACGCGCGAACGGTTGTTTTCAGTCCGACCGCGGGCCGATGAGTTAAAAACGATTGCCGTCTACGGCGGCCAGTACCGCGTAAAGTTTTATTACGAAAAAATTTAATTTCGTATTTTTAGACTGAACATTTCGCCGTACACTGTCACGGACTCTCCCTGTCACCCTAGGCGAACGACTCGTTGTTTGTACATTACGCGTGTACGCGTATTGTCCTAGGCCAGTCTGGCCCCCCGGGTCTGTTTGTCGTTTGTTTTAATTAAATTTCGATCGGCCGACGACTATTTTTCGGCAAACAATGTTCGCCGCCGTTGGCTTACGTTTACTCGTATTTGCCTGTTTAATACGGATTGTTCGGATATGTTCGGTAATATTTTGAAAAGTAAAAGTAACGTCAATTCGAATTAAAACAGAGTCAACTCCGCGTTCCAGTTTTGACGGAAGTCGTTGACGAGAAAACTATTATTATTCCACAATTTCGTTGACGACGTAATAATTTGATCTTTTCTTGAAAATGAAATACAGAAAAATAGACGTAACCGGCAAAGTCGTATATACAAAGGTACGTGATTACTATAAATAACGATAAAAGAAAAACCGATATTCGTATACGTATTTTGTTTATTTTAAATTTGTCTACCGAAATCGAGAACCCAAGCTTCGCCATTGATGCCCGACATGATGTAGACCACCACCACCATCACCACCACAGCTAGGTAACGACGTACTGTGTGCGTGTACGCGGAACTCGCGTTTCGAATTCGCGGTGCAAGTTTGACGTTTTCGAACACACATAACGGCGCATGTTTGTGTAGCGCGCGTAATCATATTTGAGTCGTTCGTTTATTACGTGTCATTTTATTGGGGTTTTCGTCGTATGAACGTGGATAACGGTGCGATTAAAATGCATCCCGCCCGACGACGCGCTCGCCGAACACTTCAAAACTGCGATATAAACGCACCTATGCCTATCATACATATTGCGCGTATACGTAAAATAAACTTTTTTCGTTTCGAATCATAATTATTATCGTATTTTTCGTTTTTGTTCGCGGCTGGTTTAGAATAATAAAAGTACCGAACGTGATATATATATTATTATATCATAAAAGCGCGGAAACTACTTTTCGAGCTCTGTGTCGCAATTTAATATATATATATATATAAGTACTTGTAAATACAACGTTATTCCTTTCACGATCGTTTTCCGCCGATAACAATATACAGCGTTTTCGCGGTTTTTTTTTTGTCAAAAAATCAATACGATTGCACGCTTTAATATTGTTCCAACTATATTTTTGTTTCTTAACAGCGTCGCAATTGTTTATTTTTGTGCATTACACAACGTGTAATACAATTATTACGGTCTTGCGTAAATATGCACATGTAATGCGTATATGACGTTAGCACCGGAGCCGTATTTTAAACGTACGTGTTCTCCACGTACGAGACTTATCGTGTAGGATGTTTGCTTTATTTTGTTAGAACGGTAATGATTTCGTCGTGGGAATAATCTCCAAGCCAGATAATATACGAAGCGCGATGCGCGGATCGACTGGATTACGTACGCGACATCAGAGAAGTAGTACCTGTTGTATTTTGCGTGATAAAAAAAATCGCTAAAATTTAATCGATAACGTTGTACGTAATACAATAATTCCCGTTCGATCAGCAACGCGTGTCGTTGGTAATTAAAAGATAACAGTCGTCAATAAAAGAAAAAATTGTATATATATATATATATATATATTTTATATTATATACATAGAGAGAGGGGAAAAATCGCGACCGATGATGCTAACCTTTGAAACGTACCAATCGTGTACGATTTAACTCTACATTCTTACACGTAACTAAATACATATCGTACGCAACGCCGAACATTAGAAATATGTAATGTACAGTTTTACACATTTACTCTATTGGGAAAATCGACGCGCTATTATCCGCGAATAATGTACACAATATAACCTAACGCGTTAAATTGTATACGCGCGCGCACACACACACAGAGCTTAAAAAAACGGTGGAATTTTCACACGTTCATCACAATACCAAGAAACAACCACACGTTGTGTACGCGTGTGATCGACGTGTTCTCGAAGTGAAACTTCACTCGCATCATACACTTCCGACCCAACGGAGTTGGACCTAGTGACGCGTGTCTGGTGAATTTGCCGGTAAGGAAAATTTACGTAAATTTTACCGACGTATTTCGATTATAGATACGCGCCCGCGCGCGCGTATACATTGTATACGCGTTAACGGTTTATTTTCATTTTTCCATTTGTTAGACGGAATGTCCGCGAATCATTGAGGGAATAATATTTAAATATTTATCCCCGAAGCTTGAATACAACGTAACTTACGATCGAATTCGACGGCCATTTTTCTGGTTCTCGTCGTCAGATAAATCGTATCCGATTAAATATCTGTACAAATTAGAATTAGACTGGGAACGTTCTTCGTTTTACGCGTTTCACGTTGAAATGTTACAACTTATAAGACATGTGTAAAAATAAAAGCGCTAGGTTACGATACGTATCGAACTTCTTTTGTCCCGGTGAAGTCCGCATATCGGGCAGTTACCACCCGTTGTCAATTCGACGAGTCGCGTACGTCCGACGCAACGTTTCCCCGGGTCCGATACAGAAAAAATAACGATCCCCCTCCACGTCGTCGTCGTCATTGTCGTGGTCGTCGTTCTTTCGTCGATAATTGTGACGGCGATATACGAAGTTTCACTTTAATCGCGCGTGAACGTTGTGCACGTTTATGCCGCCGAGCCGCATCATCGCGATAATATTTCTCTCCGTAATCTCATCGTCATGTAATATCTAATTGTGTAATACGACTTGAACTAAACGTCCGGTTGTGTGCGTGTGCGTGTGCGTGTGCGTGTGTGCGTGCGTGCGTGTGTGTTGAAGGAGGAATTGGTTCGCGTCCGGGGTGGCAGAGTCGGACGCGGCGGCCGCAGTGGATGGCGCCGCCTCGGTTGTCGGACGAACAGAAGGCATTGTCACGGCAGCGCAGGCGGGACAGGCGTAGGGAGTTGCAGAGGTTGAGACGGGCCGACCCGGAATACCGACTGGCGGAGCGGGCGCGAAACACGCGAGCCCGCAGGGAGCAGAGGAACGACCCGGAGTACCGGAAGAAGGAAAGGGAACGGGACACGAGGGCGCACCGGGAGAGACGGAACAAAGTGGACACGGTGATGCGAAACATCGCCGGCTGTTTGTGGACCGACGGTAATGACGAAGGCGGCTCGGATGTCGTTGCGGTGAAAAAACAGAAAATTGTTTATCCCTTCGGCCATCGACCACCCCCCCCTACCACCACCCGCACTACTCGAAATTCCGGCCGGCGGACAGCGGAGGTCCTATTTATGTTACGTACAGAGAGTCGGAATAAAAAAAAACCAAAAATACTCGCGAATTATCGATCGACGTTTCTCGGGACTGTACGAAACGAACAATGTGCCATCAAAAAACGCGGCGAGAGCGGTTGATGAGGAGCGGCTACTAAAAACGTGTTTATAGATTCGACTCCGACCGGTGGAATATTCGAAACTCGTTTAGCGAACCAAAAGGGTAACGAAAAAGTTGCACGGCAACAACGCGTCCGAGCCGTCCTGAGTAATAATAAGTACACGACTACACACACACGCGCGCAAACGCACGCGGCACGGACGCGTAGTCGCGCGAGTGTTTCGGAATCGCCGCGTGCGCAAAGTTTCCCGCGACGTACGCGAACGAACGTTCGTCGTTCGCTCGGCTTTTGGGTGTATTTAGCATACGGACGCAGCGCACGTACAAGCCGGCTACCGACGACGTTCCCCCCCCCCGTACGCGACTAAGTTCGTTCCAAAAGTTTTCCAATAAAACGCGGTCGGGCGCCGCACTCGCGCGCCTATTTGTGTGTATGTGTATACAACGCGTGTTGTTACTACGTACGGCGATACTGTACGGCCACGCGGCGTGACCCACAAACGCGCGATCTCGTTTCCCGCGTATATATACCTACCGATATTGTGTACGCGCGTCGCGGTTTATTGTGGCAACCGCCGTCGCGGGTCGACCTCCGGTTATAGTACTACGGTAGGTACATACACAAGTGTATATTGTTGTTAGCAACGTTAAAATATGTATAATTCTGACATCGTGTTATAGGAAATTAAACGTTTATTGTACGGTTTTATATATATATATATATATATATATATATATACAGATAAATAGATAGATAGAAATGATGTAGCGTAACGCGGAGTATAGAGTAACCGGTACTCGGAATACGCCCGCACTTGCCGGAACTAATACATAGAAATTAGCGAAAGATCGAACGATAAATGAAAAAATAGGTAAATTACGAACAACTATGGCGAGTCGAACAATACTATGGAAGTCCAACGCGTAGTTTTTACGTCACGTGAGTGCGTGCGTACGTGTATGTAACTCGCGGAATTTTACGAACTTGTACGGTATTTGCGTTTAGATCGATACGGGTTTTTTCCACCAGAATTGAAGTCCCGGCTTAAATTTAAGCCTCCTCCCCTCCTGTTCACAATTCCTGCACTTCACGGACCGATTATGGAAACACAAAACGAATAGAAGTAACGATATAATAATAATACTTCGCGGCGTGTACGTACACCAACCATTTCGGTTTTGTTGTTGCGTTTTGTTTGTGTAACGTCCCGTCGACCGGGAATTATTCTAAAACGCGGTCGAAAATCGATTTTCGAACTGTTTAAATTGTTTCGCAATTTTCAAATCAAAGCATATCGCCAGGAAAAATTCGATTTCGACGTTATTACGAATCGCTATTTTTCGTTCTTTACAGCAACTATAATCCCGTGTAGACATGTTAGTTCGTCGATAGATTTCTTACTAAGCGTGCAATTATTTTCACGCGTGTTTAGTTGGAAATATATGAACTATGGTCGGGGCGGTCCTTTACTTAAATATTGTTAGTCCAATGTTGATTTTTGAACGTGAGTCTCTCTCGTTTCTCAGTTTATTTTTTGCGAAAAATCCGCACTCGTACGTTCTGTCACTCTTCAACCGTATATGAAAACTTAACGTTTCTCGTAAGAAAATTTTTTATTTAAAAAAAAACGTGTAGCCCGTAAGTAAACAACAAACTACAAACAACCAACGTAGTGTCGTATGTTACACGCAACACGAAGTGACAAGGTGATAACCAAGGACATTCGTTGTTTTTCTAATTACGGCATAATTTTTATCATTAGTTTTAAACAATTTAAATATTTAGTTTATGTATTTTCGGGGTACACGCTATTTTTCTAATTTTCCAAAGCTCCGATATTTTAGAATTTCCGATGATCGTATGTAACGCCAAACCGAAATCGTCAAAATCGAGCGAATCGGAAACGAATATTATAAGAGTCGACACTTTACGCGTACGTATGTACATATATAAGAACGAAAACAATCGCGATAGTTTTTATTTCGTACTTAAGCGCGAAAACTTATTTGGCTCCGGAACCATTGCGCTGTCTGGCTTAGAATCGAGTAAGTTTTAACACAATTTACGATTCGCTCAAAATTAAGAATTTAAAAAAAAAATATAAATATATATACACACGTTTAACGAAACTTTATTTATAGACAAACGTCCCGGCGTTCGAGGAAATATCCACACACATAAGATATATCCTATCCGTTTGGAATTTAATCGATATTTGTTGGATTCGACGAAAATATACCCGAAACAATTGCACGTTTACGTGGCTAACTCGCTTTTTCTCGTCGAAATTAAATTAGAACCCCCCCCTCTCCGAGTATATCGACGACCGACCGCGGAATTTCCGAAAAACAGTACGCGTTGTTCGCTCGTTTTTACACAACGTGTGTACGTACGTAAGAGCCGCGTTAGTGTTTATTTTTGATTTTCGAGGTATCAAGCGTATTATAGTTGTTGTTGTTGTTGTCGTCGTCGTCACCATCGTCGGAACATGGAAAGGGTACGTATCGAACAGACGGCCGCCACTGAGGAGGTTTTCTCTGTAATATTAATGACGCGACGACCGGTTGTACGTATATACAGATATAGCGTAGCTCGTAAAAAATTAAGCGTCGCACTTATACGCGAACGTGTATATATATACGTTTTGTCGAAGAGTGGTCGAGTATAAAATTATACCGTAAACTGGCATTGAGCTGCGCGCGCCGCGCACGCTTGTGTATGTATGCGCGTGTGCGCGTGCGCGCGCGACCATTTACAACGTACGTCCGCGGTTGTAAATTGTAATCGTACGGGTTTTCTGTCGATATTCAGCCCCGCCGGAACGATTGTGAGACTTTGGATCGTGTCGAAATTGTTGACCGTGTAGTATATTTAGCGCCTATTCGTATTCTTACGTACGGCGGTGAAATCAATATTCCGTAGTCCTAAGCAGATTACGGGGACTCGGGACGGGCACAAATTGTGCGCGTATCGAGAACGAGAACGCGCGTTGCGCGTATAACATTCGCGGTAGTTTCATTTTTTGTCCACAAACCGACGACGCGTGTTCTCCCTGACGAATTTGTGCCTGCTTCGTATTTTTTTGGCGGCCTCCCGCCGGTTTTAATCTATTTTCGAACCGTTAACCTCAAAAAACGAAAAAAAAAAAACAAAAAAATTAAAAACTAAACCATCACCGCAAGGAGAACCATCTATGTGGAGGTAATGCGCACGAGATTTACCGATCTATGTGTGTAGTATAATTATTAAAAACGGTTTATTGCACGGTTTGGTCGTTAGTTTTCATAGCGAATATAATCGTAAATCGTTGATCTAAAACTTTATTTTTTGTTCGTTTTAATTAGAAAACGGCGCGCGTGCGTATATGTGTGTATACGTACGTGTAATTATGTTAAATGTTTATTCGAACGTCGTCGAACACTCGATTACGATCGCGTAAAATGACTTCAACTATGGCCCCAAAATTTATTTGTAAGTACAGCTTTTTATACAATACTACGGGAAATATATATATACACACACACACACTTTAAGATAAAATCTAAATTGAACTTTACCGACTGTAATTATCACATACCAACGTCGTCGAATACATACATACATGTTTATACATATATACACGCATATTATATACATATATATATACATAAAGCGTAATGTGATAATAATTAACTAACGCGTTTTGTGATTTCCATACGGAAATACGAAAATTTCGTAACGAAAAATATCGTAAAAATTAGGAACGTATAGGTTCGTAGCGTACGTGTTTCGTGCAATGAAAACCATATGTCGTACGGACGTTTTCTGCAGAAACGAACGCGCGAATGTTAGCGAGCGTTACGTTAGGTACCGTATACTTTGTGTTTGCGCCGCCATTGATATAGGGAATATTGTGTGGGGAACAAACGAATAGCGTTATCCGTGCCGTCGTTCGTACGATAGTCGTAACTAATTTATTTCGAACGTATTCCGCCGCGTTTAAACTGTCTGTAGTTGTACGTCGCGCACAAAGCCGAAACGAATACAATTATTATGTAAATTCGTCCGGACCGAAAAAAACTATAACGAATCGGCGATGGTAAATTGATAATTTGTTTCTAACGTTAACGACGTTACGAGTTGTCGAACATAAGCGCCATACAGTATTTATTACGCACTTTTATCGCGGTCAAAAATACGAATAAACGGAAACGCAATATAGGTACGTCGTGAATCGAGTTTTGTTTTCGTTCGTATTATTGTCAACGCGTAATATCTTCGATAGAAACGCGGATATTTCTCTTTGCCAATGAACTAATAGATACCTACAATTGGATCGCGAACCTACTTTTTCGGTTAACGATTTAATTGTTAAACGCTTCGGTTATTTCGTAAGTCGCGGAATAAAGTGAAAACCCGTTGTCTTTTGATCAAATTATTCGTGCTTGTGTGTGTGTGTGTGTGTGTGTGTGTGTGTGTGTGTGTGTGTGTGTGTGTGTGTGTGTGTGTGTGTGTGTGTGTGTGTGCGCGCGCGTGG
>JAIPRN010001103.1:30233-54208 GCA_025469175.1 Geopemphigus sp. TES_GeoC_2020
TGTGTGTGTGTGTGTGTGTGTGTGTGTGTGTGTGTGTGTGTGTGTGTGTGTGTGTGTGTGTGTGTGTGTGTGTGTGTGTGCACGCGCGTAGTATGTAAAACGTTCGAATTTTTTTTTTAACCCGTAAACCATCCTATGTTATACTACACACGCGTGTTTACCGAATTCCTGTTTACAGTTGTACATAGTTCTTTGTGTACCATTCTAGCTGTCCTTGATTAAAACTTTTGAAAATCGTTGCATAATCAATAATGACACGTTAATAGGCGACAATTTCTGCAATAAAACACGGCATATAGTAACAAACTGAAAAAAACAAATGTGAACAGTAAATACTAATACATATATGTGTATATGTACTTTGACACAAACGCTGTTTGGTTACATTTGTGTTTGATTTGTGCGCTAAAACAAATTAATTCAAAAGCTGTTAAAAAATAAGTTTACAAAACTCCAAAATAATTACACAGACACACACACACACACACACACACACAACAGGGTTCTTCAAAATGTAACGGTTTTTAGAAAATTATTACATTCAACGAAATGTTTCTACGAAAACATAAATTTCTCATTTCCATTGTATCAAAAATTAAATAATATTCTGACGATAATTGTGTAATAGAAATGACCAATCTTCTACGTTATTTTTAGGTCACTTATTAATTAGCGCATAATCGTTTTAAAAATAAAAACCGTAACGTAAGTTTGAAAATGTTGACTTAAAACCTGAGTTTAAATCGCGGTGCACGATAAAACCGCAAAAGTGTATATCCACATTTTAAAGTTACATTTTGCCACGAACGCAATAATAAAATTACAGATTACATTTTAAGCAATAATTTATTCAATTTAATATTAAGATTATAATTTAAAAAATAAAATTTGCAACGGTATTCCTAATATTTTTTTAAGAGCTCGTTTTATACGTTCGTGTACAATTCAATCATTTATTAATTCCAAAAACGAAAATTCGAACAATTTTTTTTATAATTATTATGGATATTTCGTTATTATAATATATATATATAACCTAAACTGGTTTAAACTAATCTTAAAAAAAAGCATTAAAAATACATGGCATATCAAAAGTATATTAATTTATGTAATTAGATCAGCATTAAGTTTATTAAAACACTTTAAGTACTAAATTTAATCGATGCCGAAATAAGATTGTAAATTGTCGAAATATTTGTAATAGTTATTAACGTAATACATCGTGTTCGTAAATAATATTTATACGCACTTTCGATAGATTTCGATTGAAAATAGACCGACATAAAATATTATAACCCGTTATTTGTGAATGTTATTGTTCGAGACGGTGATAGTGAGGTGTGCAATCGTTAATATATCTTATACCGTTCGATATTTTTGTCGTGAAATATTTATATATAACGTTGCTCTCTACAGTGCGTAATATTTCACTTCCCGTTTTTGTTGTATTAATGTAATACGAAAAAATATTTATTGAAAATCGCGAGAGAAGAACTAGACGGTAAAACGATGGAAGCGATTTTAAAATCAGTTTATTCAAAACGGTCGAAACGTTGAAATGCGTTAACAATTAATTATCGATAAAATTGCGTTACAACGTAAGGGATTTTCTAGTTTGTATACACATGGAACTTTCATTATGGACAATTTCTGTCACGTTTTTGGATATGCGTTACGTACATTAACCACGCGTTTGGTGAAGTACATGTGGTACGCCTATGTGTGTGTTGCGTATTATTGTCGTAACTCGTAAGTACGCAATTAATATATGAACTGTATTAGACGACGAAATCTGACAATAAATAAAAATAGAGTTTTCTTCAACGAAAAAACCTTTTTTTTTACCGCGCTTTGTTTACTCGTTTAATTACCCCAGCTGTGGGCTTCCAATATCGTAATAGCCCGTTTAATCGGTAATTTTTTACTTCTCACTTTTATAAATAACCGACAAATCGATATCGGTCCGCGAAACAATTTTAATAATAGACCACGGTGACTACTATTATAGAAATTCAAACCGATTACGATATGTTGCGTTGGCAAATAACAAGTTGATGTTCGAAGAGTAATAAAATACCGCGCGCTGTGTATTTCGTAATTCAAAAAAAAAAAAATCTCGTGAGCATGACGGAGAAAGACGATTGGTGATGTGAAGGGGAGGTGTGGGCACTTTTAGACGCGTACATATATATGTAGATTCGATTTCGAGTCGCAGAAACTCAAAAACACGATTCTATATCGAAGGGGAAACGACGGTGGGAGAGGGGATTTAAAAACTTTTCGCAGAAAAAAAGTCATCTCAACTTACCGGAACTGGTGGCGGCGTTAGATGTAAACGTGCACGCGCGTATTTATACTTGTTCTACATATTACCTTGTGCTATACGTATATGCCAAAAAACCCGCCTGACTACGCGCTGCGTTTATAATATTTAATTAATTCCCGGTCTGTCCGCGGCGGCGCGTGTCAACGAAACTTTTTGTAAGGCACGCGCCGCTCTTTTTCACGTTTTCTCTCGCGTTTATTCCGAAACCCCTGTTCCTTATTAACAGTAATATACGGCTATTTAAAACACGAGCTTAATCGTTTTCCGCGTCTCCGCATCGCCCTTTCCACACCTGAATAATATCTCTGTTGGCGCGTGCGCGCCACGCAGCCTATTTCGCTGCTCGTCGACAAAAATGTGAGTTTTTTAAAAACGGCGCTCACCGTTTCGAGGTCACTTATCGCGCCGCCGTCGGCGGTAACCGACTCCGCGCGCGACTGAAGCGGTACGGAACCGTCGCTCCTGACGACGGTACAATTTTATTTATTTACGGGCGTTCCTAGACCTAAAGTAAATAAGAAAACTCGCCCCCAATTATTAGAACTCGGAAATCTGTTTAATTGGTTACATTAACGACAACCGTGCCGGTGATATCGAATTTCGCGTAGGGATTTTTGTTCCGCGAGGTTGTCCCGTGGAGAACGCGTTTGGTGGAATTCTCGAAAACATTCGGGATCTTAAACGAATTTCGTTCGACTTTTTTACGTAGCGTGTAAAAACGGAGCGAGAAAATCGTCGTGTTCGATTTGACAGCCGAAAATAATAATGTGAGAACGGTTTGTGGAAATCGTGGAGGAACACGCGATAATGACGCGCGTCGAATCGGAAGTCACTATATGTACTTATATTGTCGGCTGCCTTCGATTCGTTTCTCCCCGAATATTTATCATCCGCTTCGATTGTCGTTGTTTATAGCGTTCGTAATTCCATCGGGCAAACGTTCGCCGCCGCGAAATAAAATTACGAATATCCGAACGAACGACGAAAACATACGCGAGACTACTTATAATTAACGAAATTATTCGACCCGAAAACATCCGCCGGCGGAAGCATATAATACAGCGGCGCGAGGGCCCCGAATACAAGGGAATACGCGTCTCGCGGAACCTAAACAGCGCGATCGTCCCCATCCGTCATCGGTCAGTTAAAATCGAGAACGGTCCAACAAACGATTGTATCGTGTGTATGTGTGTGTGTGTACCGTAATAATTCGCGAGCACGCTCACCATTCGACATAAAATGCGAAAATCGCGGCGCGTCTCGAGTACGGCGTTGTCGTCGTGGCGTCCGTCCAACATAATAAAAAGCGAGAGAAAAACACGGTTTACACGTACGGACACGAGGCGTGCGCGAGCTTAATATACGCGTCGTTCGACGTCGAAATAGACCGCGTTCGAATTGTTTCGTACTCTCCTTGGTTTTTTTTTTAAACATAAGTACCACACGCGCGTATACGCCATGCAGCAGCTGTGTGTGTGTGTGTGTGTGTGTCTGCTGTCTATTCGTGTGTGCCAACTCGCATTCGCCTCCGGGTTCCATATATTTCGTAGCGCAGTATCCGTTTGTAATAATATCGTATTATAATCTTTCGCTCCGGAAAGCGCAACGTCCGCAGCGTACGTACGTATGTCTGTCTGTTCCCTAGTAAATACCAAACCGACTTATCACTGGGCGGCGTTTCGTCGTCGCTGCACGCGCATAACGGATTCGTTCCCGTAGGTTATTTCGGTGGTTCGCGGTATTGTCGTAGTTCGGAAGGTACCCGAAATAATGGACGACAAACCAGTTGGAACGTAAACGATAATTCGAACGGATTTTCAATCCCCCCCCCGTACGTGAAATCGCGTAAAAACGAATATTAACGATAACGAATACCAACGGGCGCGCGAAATATCGAAAGAGAGAACTCCCTCCTCGGTTTCTCGAGTAGAATAACGGTGCCTCCGGAGGCGAAACCTACGCGTACACCGTACGTACCTATTATATATTAATTAGTCTACGGTCGCTAAACTAACGTATCCCCTCCACCCGCACACTCTAATCGTTATAACTAGAATTAGTTTTCGGTACTTTGGATTTCGCGCCGTGTATGACTCTACACACTATGCCTTAAAATGGTAATGGAACGACGAGGAGAAGCGTACCGCGTTTTTCCCCTCCCCCCCCCGCGCGACGGAACGCGCGTATATTATTATTTGTCCTCCTCTCGTCGCCACCGCCGCGGCGCGAATCATTGTCGCTCTCTACCGAGAACTGGTTGTCCAAGTAGTTCGCTCGCTCACCGTGCACGTCGTTAGCCCGAACACTCCGTCGCGCGCGTCTAGTGTAACGCGGACGCCGTCGAACGTGTAACGATTTTCGTACTCGTTCGGCATGAACACGCCGCGGGATCGGTAATCTGTCCATAGTACGCGTGTATCGAGTACGACGCAATGTAGGTATGTACCCGTGTACGGCTTCGGCTCGCGTTACAACGAACTGGGATACTATTGATTAGACTCGTGCAATATAAACACACACACACACACATAGAAAAACGCATGCGCGCGCGCACAAATTATCGTCTAACCGTCGCGTCGTATTCTTGTGTGAGAAACAATCGTAAAACTTACAACGTTGTCGTTTATCGGTTGCAGTCGACTTGGAAAACATGGCACCGGATCAAGTGGGACCGGACGAAGACACCGGCGTGACCGCTCCGAGTAACTGCGGGACTACCATGAACAACAACACCACGGTCTTCGTCACAGTGCCTGCCAGTCCTTTCCCAGTCCGGGTGAGCGCCGTAATACCGCGTGTACATTTATCGTCGGCGCCGTCGGTGGTCGTTTTGTTCCATTTCTTCTACGGGTTTCGTCACTCGAACACTTGACCGACCGATAATCGTAGCGGTGCTACAGGGGGAAGGGGTGGTTAGGTGCTAATTGTCGTCGTCGATTACGCACACATCGTCTACGCGCACAAATGAGATAAACAATTACACGGAGCGAGTGTTTTAACGGACGACGGCGAATTTTTTTTTGAAAACGTTAGTGTTCGGACTACCCGTACCGATGAACCCCCGAAGGGGGGAGGCCGTCCATAGGCGCTTTCGTACGTGGCCCAAAACGAATTAATCGAGGGATCACAAAAAAGAGACGGAAACGTAATATTACTCCGGTTCTCGCCTCGACGACATCTGTTGGGAGCGTATTGTGCGGCAATTATTATAAACGTCCGTTTTGTTAAATATTGACGAGCAAATTGTAGCAAATTGAAAATCGTCGGAAACGTTTATGAAATAATTACCGACGTACGACCGTAGTTCGTTCGTTGTTGTTGAATTTCGTCCGTTCAAATTCCGAAATATTTTTGAAACGTTCTTATTACGATAGTTTGTGCCCGATTTTCCCGTCTTTCGAGCACCGAAATCACCGTGGCCTCGGCAAACCGGGAAGACAAAGATCGAATACGGCGACCGGATTCGACGAATAGATGGAAGTGCCACACGGTCGCCGCGGTGTGTCTCCCCCCCTCGGTTTTCCGTCCGTTCATAAACGTCGTTCGACGATTACGAGATTGATCGAGCAGACGTGTGTGTGTGTGTGTGCGTGAAGGGGGCAGTGTTTTTAAATCGCGTTCTCTGTCCGGCGGATTATTCGTCGACGGCAATACAACGGTCCCGGTGCTCAATTTGTCACACGGCGGCCCATGTGTTACTACAAGGCGTATTATCGTGTCTGCGCCCGGCGCGTGTACTTTCGACGGTACAAATTGAACGCGCCTAAATCGTTACGTATATTACACAACGTCGTTATAACGTATAATCGTAAACAACCGTCGTGGTTATAACCGTTTACTGTTACCACTCCGCGGTGGTAAACGTTTTTCTAATTATTACGCGCACGACGAATTAGATAGTCCGTGTCGCGCTGGGCTCGAGCGCGCGCGTTTATCTCTCGTCGATTTCGGGATTTTTTTTACGAAAAAATTTTTTTTTTCGTACGCGGTCGCCGTCCTCGGTTTAAGAACTCGCGGCGTTGTTGTCGATTGTGACGTGATCCGCGATTATTTACGTGACGCGTGTGTATTGTTGTAGCTGAACGTTGTTCTGGAGATTTTGACGACGGCGCGTCGCTGTATATGGACCGAGGTACGGACCGCGGCGTTTTATTTTTAAAAACGCGCGAGGGGTCAGTATAAATAGAAGCGCAGACAAGACGACGGGGATACGTGCTTGGACAACTATCAAGTGGCCAGCAATGCGACAAACGTTCGTTTATATTCCCAGGGGGGAAGCTTTTTATACGCACACGAGCGCGCGCGCACGCACACACACACACACACACACACTCGCACGATTACGCACGGCGACGGCGAGACGTCTCACAAATACATTATTGCTATCATCCTGTTCGGCCCGTGTTGCCGCGTAATTCCACGTACGCCATTAAGAGTCACGTAAACCTTAAGCGTCCGTCCGTCGTCGTTGTGCGTAACAATAATATTAAATAGTCCGCGCAACCCCCCCCCCCCGGGTAATACGGATGAGGGTAGTGTACGCATAATACACGTGATTTCGGACGGCGTTACGCCGTTGTGTCTTCTGAAAGTTCAGCCGTAGATTCCTTCCGGAGACGGCGTAGTGTACCTAAACAAACAACGCGCCGTAAAGTTATTTTAGTTACCGGTTTAAGATCGGCTGCCGACGGTCGTCGCACAAAAGTCTATCACCGTCCGATCAATTTATAATCGTAATAATAATGCTCACGGTCGTATCTCGTTTTGTCCGAATATACAGGAAGAACTGTCGTCCGAAAACGTGTCCGTTGGCGGTGGCG
Organism: Geopemphigus sp. TES_GeoC_2020; assembly: GCA_025469175.1. Lineage (NCBI taxonomy): Eukaryota > Metazoa > Arthropoda > Insecta > Hemiptera > Aphididae > Geopemphigus > Geopemphigus sp. TES_GeoC_2020. The sequence goes on from JAIPRN010001103.1 coordinate 37,380, forward strand.
ACAAAGACAAAGGCAGCTCGACGGACGACAACGAGGACGACGACCTTACGTCGCTAAGTTGGCTGCAAAACAAGAATCTGCTCAAAGGTTAGACCGTGAAACGATAATATTTAACAGACGCGTAACGCAACGGCCGATGATACGAAAAAAGTCGTATCCGTTTACGGTTCGTTAACCGAAAGTCCCCTGCTCGACCGTTTTCCTCGCCGCGTTTCGTTTTTCTCTCGCGGACGAGAAGCACAAGCACAACGGTTCGTGCGTGTTTGAGGTCATAACGATAATTATGCGCAACCGCGTTAATGTTACGATAATATATACCGATATTGTATTATACGTTTATTCGGGCGGGCTTTGAATTCGAAGAGCGAACCGCGGCCACGTATCAAACGTTGTTATTTGTATAAGTACGCCTTTTATTCGGCCTATTTTACGAGTTTTGTCCGTCCAACGACGGTAAAAAATACAACTTACGCGAAAATCGGCCGAGTACTTTTCGTGGATATCGTTCTCGTAAATATCTTAGTTTTCGGTTTTGTAGATAAAAATATATTTAGGGGACGTACGCGCGAAACACCGTTTTCTATGCGCGCGCGTAGTTTAGTGCGGCAAGTTTAATTGGATCCGTAAAAATATACGCGCGTTGCTTACTTGCTCTAATTTAAATAGGTCGCAATTAACTCGCCGTATTGCCACAATTTGTTTGTTTTATGTAAAAACGGCGGGCCGATTAAACTTTTAATAACGACAACGTGCCTTTTCGCCCGACTTCCGCGCGCGCGTTCTCGTTTTTTTTTTTAATAAATACGCCCGCCGTTCCGATAATTTACCCGCGTGACGGTTATCCGTCAGATAATGCGTGTAGGCGCGTCCTGAAATCGGAGAACGTACCCATACAGGGACAGTGAACTCGATTTGTGTATCTACTTGTCGCGCGTACGTTCGTATTTATCGTAAACTCTCCGATGTGGCGATACATGTCCCGGTACACCCCGCAAATAATCTCATGTTCGATCTTATTCCGATATACCGAGCCCGCGTTTCTTCTACAAAACCGTTCTACGTCTCCACATTTGTCGGCGTTTATTCTCCGAAAATCGTGATTACCGTGTTCGCTCACGATGCAGGCGTATTATTTGTAAGTAAAAACGGTCGAATTTTATCCCGCGAGAAAATTGAATTTAAAATTCGTCTTTTCTCGATTGTACACGGAAAACGTCGTATTTTCCAGTTTTTTACTTTCGTCGCGTTAATTACGAAATATATCCACGCCATAATACTTCTGTTCTTCGTAGATTTTCTTAGCCACGTTCGGTTTAATTACCGTCCGATTGTTGGTGTTTAGTTTTTAATTTCGATTCTATACGACGTTTGTTTTACTATTGTCGCGCGTACGTAATTATCGTGTTTACGAAAAATTATATACATATTTACGTCGAAATAATAGTTCCGCGTCGTGGTGTAAAATAAAGTTTAACGTCGATAAAGGATTTTTGCTTATTTCTTAAACAAAAAATTACCTATAAATGAACGTTAAACGTTACGTTTTAATATAAAAGTTAAATTATTATCACCTATAATCTCACGAGTGTCGTCTCGTTCGCGTTTCGCTGTCCGCGTTCCACGTGACCCTCTCGATTTACGATTTTTAATTACACGAATATATCGACCATAATTACGGTTCGCTTTTGAAAGGACAGCGCGTAGTACTACGTACGTTTAAACGAACACCGTAAATCACTCGTCGTTATTAATTCCGAAATATTTCACAAACGGACGCGCCTCGTTTTTACATTATAATAAGGTTTGCCGTAATTGTTTATACTTGTGGGGGCCTCCTTAATGTTTACGTAAAATACGCCGTCATAATTGGTAGATGTCTAAATTGAAAAACTTGTAATCGCGTTCCGTCCCGTAATCCATCTACTATATACTCGTTGTATTTTTTTTTATCCAAAAAAATACCGAATTCGTAATTTGATATCGAGGGGGGGGGAATTATAGACGGCATATTTTACGTAAGTAGTATCGGTACAACATCTATGTACGACGCGTGTATAATTTACCGCGTTATTAAGAGCACGTGAAGAGAACCTAACCAATGAGACCATATTAGGTAACATGCGGGGTTAAAGCCGCCGCATGCGGGGTACGCTTAGGTTTACGGTTTCGTGAAAATAATAATCTTCCGGAGTGAAAATGTAAAAGAAAAAAATAATAACCAGAAATCGATAATCGTTCGACGGCGAAAGAAAAATATCATATTTCGAGAAAACGTCGCGTCATTCCGTCAAGAACTTGAATTTTTCATTTTTGTCAACTCCGCCGGATTTCTGCAGGCGCGTTCGTCTGCCCCGCCACCCCATGCCTGTAAATCGTTCGTGATATGTTCGTTTCAATTTTATCTTTAGCACCTTACAAATTACAACAATATGGCTTCGACTTCGGGATTAATCGATCGTCATATGAACTTCTACTAACCTTCTCCCTCCCCCCCAAAAAAAAAAATAATTAAAACCTTCGTACCGTTTCAGCGCGCGCGCTTAATTTAATTAAAAATAAATATATTTACGAGGCGCGAGCTGTGCGAGACCGTATGATTACACGCACGGTATACGTTTTACATTCCCGATCCTCGGGCAAAGGCCGAAAACCGTTAAACGCAATCCCCCTAAACCGACAACAACGTTTCGTAAGACGAAATTCGATTAAATCCGCGAAGTTATCAGATTTTGGACGCGACGTTACGATTGATTCCCGAGAACGTAAATGCTTACTTCGCGGTGGATACCGTTCTTGTACGCGGAATACTATTACCGTCATCGTTGTGCACGGTACGTAGTAAACGTCGACGTCGTGAATGTCGGTGTGGTTTTTTGTCGACCGTACGCGAGAATCATTTAACATCGATATGCCGAAACAAATTGCGTTCGTTCGGAGGAAGGTGACGGGCAAGTGAGAAGCTATCTAAACAATTTTCGAGGTGCTCATCGCGCACCATCAGCAAATTCGTACGACACGAATAACTCCGCGTCGTTTATATTTTGATATTACCCGCGATCAAATCGAACGTTCGTTTTAACGCGTGATCGTCGTGTGCGATCCCCGCTGAATTTGCTCGGAAATAACCGAAGCCCGGCGAACGAATAACGCGTAATAATATCCGCGAGGTTATTTTATTCGAACTACACGACGGCGTTTCGTGAGAAACTTGAAAAAGACACCGGATACCGATTTCGATGTTGACGCGGCCTCCGCCGCCAGATTTATATATCCGATCGCGCCAGATATATAAATAGTTCGGGAATTTTCGTTTACGTAATATTACGCAGTTTTTTTCTTTTGTACACTGCAGGTGTTCACGAACTGCCGAAGACCGATTATGCGGACGACGTGTCATCGGACTCGCGTTCGTCCAGCGGCCAATCGATATCGCCGGTCCGTTGTTGGCCCGCCATAGCAGGTCTACCCATCAACAACAACAACAACAATAATAATAATAATAACAACAACAACAACAACAACAACAACAACAACAATAACACCAACAATAACAACAAGACTCCGTCACTGCGATCGGCCAGCTATGATCCAAAGGTATACTAGAATAAAAAAAATATATTTATATCGCGACGCGCTTTTGTAGGTTTTTTTGTTTTGGGAGCCTAAAAGAACCCGAAAAATACGACGATTTTTCGGTAAGCTTTTAATTTACGTTACGATCGACATAGTCTCGTCCGATTATGGTGCGAATTTTTCAACAAAAAAATTTGCCCGTACGCGTAAAAGGGAGCTGACAATTTTCGTTTTATTTTCAAAAAGTCATAGCGTTCCTTATTCGAACGGTACTTCGAAACAGTTACTAAAATATACAAATAGAAAATATACAACGAGTGGGGGAAGGGAATAAACAACACACGTTACATCATCGTTATTTTTTTTCTCGTCCGCGTATTATTACGTACGTTATATCGCCTTGTATTTATTCCCCCGCCCGTCCATAGGTATAGATAGATATATAATACGCGCGTCGTTTCCCAAATTACAGGTGCACACGGAGTCCAAGCCGCCGTACTCGTTTTCGTGTCTGATCTTCATGGCCATCGAGGACTCACCGATCAAAGCGCTGCCGGTCAAAGACATCTACGGATGGATCGTCGACCATTTCCCGTATTACAAGAACGCGCCCACCGGCTGGAAGAACAGCGTCCGGCACAACCTGTCGCTGAACAAGTGTTTCCGCAAAGTGGAAAAAGCGCCCGTAATTTTCGAATACTTTGCTCTGGTCGTACTCCTCTCCATCGTCCCCGTGTTTGTCACCGCCACGGGCCGGTAACACAGCGACGATTACGCGCGTAGAGTTTCCCGGCCGTAGAGGTGTTCGAAAATGTCCGACGAACGCCCAATATTTACAACCGCGCGCGTACCGTTCCTGTAGAACTCTACGCCCGTTTGTCGGCATTTATTACAAAATACGATCGAATACGACGACCACGCCGATTCCGGATCGATTTTCGCGCCACGTCGTCGTCGTTGACCCGTATAAGTAAACCAGTAATCATTGACCGCACGTACTCTACGCGTAGTAACCATCGTATTTGGTCCGTCCTCCTCGGCGGCGCGAACAAAAATATATTTTCGAACGAAACGGCCGCGCGCCCGCCAAAGAACGGCCGTCGAATTTCCGCGTAGTTATAATAAATAATACGTCGCCGGCCCGGCGTCGCGAACAAAAAATTCAACGAACAACCGCCGACAACCGATTCGCCGCAGTTAGTTATTTCGGTAACGCGTCCCTCCCCGTGCCGCTGCCACCGTTACCGCCGATAATAAACGCCCCCCTCCCCCCAAAAATAACGTTTTCTCACCCTGGCGTTTCTCGTGTGCGTAGAATTTGGGCAAAGGGTCGCTGTGGATGGTGGAGCCCTCGTACCGGCCGTGCCTGATCCAGGCGCTGCAAAAGACCCCGTACACTAAAGGGTACAGCAAAAAATCGACGGCGAATACGAGCCCGTCCAGACGGGCGGAGGAGGAGGCCACGGAAACGGTCAAGGACGAGCGGAGCGAAGACGAGATGTCCACGGTCAGCGACGTGGACGCCGCGACCGCGATGTTGGTGCTCAAACATGGCCCGCACGTGCGCATAGTGCACGGCAGAGGTGCGTACGAATTACGGCAATAAAATCGTGTAAGGTCGCACGCGCGGCGAAAACAGCGGTACGTGTAGTCAATACCGGGACGATTTTTTCCCCCGGGACAAAAAAATCGTCGAAAAAACTATACGACACGTCCCGCCCGGGTACGTACGGGGTAGTTACGTTCCATTTGGGTTTTTCGACGTTCGACCTAAAAAAAATTCGTTCTTCCCCCTGGAAGGTTACAACCACCTACGGTTGATGCGCTACTTGCCGTACCGTATATATATATATATACCGAGCGCGCGCTCAAATTCCACGATTTATGTACAATTCTTTAACGATACGGATCCGCGAAATTCTCTAACGAACGTCGCGATCGATTTTTAAAGAACAAAAACGGTTCGGCCGAAATATTTAGCGTTCGGGTGTCGCCGATTATGTTACAGCGCCGCTAAACGTGTAACGGCGTACTGACAGGTCGCCGATGAAATAGGCAAAAGTTGAACCGGTTTATTCCGAGACTCGCGCGAATAATATGCGTCGTTCTCGTGCCGGAACGCGCGTTCGTGTTTTTCGATTGGGCGCGTATAATTATCGGTCGGACTGTAAGCGCTCGTGTATCACCAGAGCCGCGTGCCAACAACGCTACTATAGCTACGTCGCACGGCTAATATATAACAGCGCGGAAACCCGTCGTCGTCCGACGAACGCGATGGACGTACGGACGTCCGTCGTCACGTTTTTTTTTCGAAACGAAAACCGAATAACAAAAACGCGAACGTGTGTTCGTCGTTATTTTAATTCCGGCCGCGTGTGTATTCGACGTTGTCGTTATTATTCGTCCGTTGCCGTTACGCCCCGCCAGAAAGCTACGAACGGCGAACTTCGCGGGATTTTAGGCAACGGCGTATAAGGCGAATAACGTCGATTTTTAACGTTCCCGATTAGCGAGCTTCCGATTCGGACGTACAATCGCGCGACGTGAAAAGCGAACCGCGTTCCTTTTTTCTTTCGCGGCCACAACAAGCGCGCCCGGCGGTAATGCTATAACATCGTACACACTGTATTGTCGCGTAGACGACACATGTCCGGATTGCCAGCAATAACATTCGACGGGTGTTTTTCGTTTCAGATTGGCAGCTAACGCAAACAACAAAACCTGACACGGATCCAGAACTAGCCGAGGTACGTATAAATAATGTCGTTATATAAACGCGCGCGCGCACACACACACACATATACTTATATATATTACATTAGCTGAACCCTCTCCTCTCCCTGGCACGCGTTTCAACGCCACTCGAAGAACGAAAGCGCTTTAGAAGGGGGCGAGTGATGGATACGCGATATTGTTTAGTTTTTTGCGTACACGAATCGATCGGAAGGTGTTTTCGGGACGCGCGAGCGAGCCACACGTGGCGGTCGAAAAGCGTGGATTTCGAACGAAGACGCGACACCTCGTGTGTAATTAGCGTCGCGCGATTGGAACGCGGCCCGGGGTACGTAGTAAAGTCGTCGCGCGATGTTCGTTCAGACCTAAAACGTACTCGAAAACGGTCTCTGTATCGCCCGACCGACCGTTTCCGATACGTTCGCGGGACGCCTGCCTTTTCGTGGCGGGCGAAAATAACGCGCGCTTCCATGACGCACAACCGGCGATCATTCACCGTGTCACGTCACCCACGAATCCGCCAATTTTTCCCGGACGTTTTGCTGCTTATCGGGGAACCACGCGTCGGCCGTTCCGGCGTCGAATAAATAACTCCGTCTAGCAAAAATACGACGCGCGCGTTTTCCGCCGCGGGACGCACTAAGCGAAGAAACACATACCGCGTCGCCCACCAACAAATCTCAAAACGACCTTTACGTATAGCGCGCAAATTTCGCGCAAATCGGTCGAGTCCCGATGATATTATAAGAACGTCAAAAAAAAAATCGTAGGAAACGGAATCGTCGTTTTTACGTTCGTATTGAAGCGTTTCGATTACCTCGGACGTGTTATATTTACGTTTCCTAGTAAATACGCCTACGCCACTCGGTCTTTTTGTTTTTTCCCGCGGTTGGTAGACGGGCGCGGGGTACGTATTTATGACGGTCGCGTTTTCGTAGTACGCCGGGAACGTCGTCCTCGCGGACACTATCGCGTTTGTAGGGCACGAAATGTACGAAAAATCGTTCTCGTCATCTCGGCCCGACGTTTCGTCGAAAGAGGCGGTTTCGTTAACAAGCCGAACGTATTGTCACGAAACTCATTTCCCCCCTCCCCCCACTGTACACTACTAATTACAACAACGTTGGTCGTCGACCGAGTTTCAAAACGCGCGAACGTCGATCGACGACACAACCTCGGACTCGGTTGAACACGATCGTCGCGTACACATTTCTCGAACGCCGCAATATCCGTGTACCGACTCGACACGTCGTCTACCGTGATTCTCTAAAACGTGGCCAATTTTTGTCCCCAGCTGTACCCGATTGTCACGATATGCCCGAGCGAGGATCACACCTACGACAACTGCTTCAAAACGGACAGGTAATTCGCGTTTTTCGTACGAATGGTCGTCGCGTACCGCAACAGCGCGACGGAGCGGGGGGGGCGGCCAACACCGGTACCGGGGTGTTCGTGTCACCGTCGTGAGTTGTCGAATCCGAATGGGGGAGATTCGTTAATGCAAAAACGGCGGACGCGTTGGACCCCGCGTACGATTGTCCCGTTGCACGTTCGCGCGACTTTTTTCTGTACGTTCGATCACGCGAGTCAGTGTTCCCCCAACGTTTACCGCGTCGTTTTACGTTTTCCCGAACGCTTGTCGCGGAAGTGGTTAAAAAAAAAGTATAAATACGCCGTCGCCAATGAAGAGACGACGGAATAACGCGGACACGCCGTAATAACCGCCCGTCCCACCGGGCGGAATTTCGTTTTTTTCGTCCACGAAACGTCGTACCCCTCCCACCGGGCCCGATGTATCGTCGTCGCACACCCGAAAACGATCGGGAATAATAATTACCGTAAGCGCGTCGGAACGAAACACTCGGCCGGGGTCGACGACTTGCTCCGCCGCGCGATTTACCAGTCCGCGCGGCGCGCGCGCGTGCGTATCTCGTGCCGGAGAATTTACGGACGAATTTCGTTTTCGTGGTTCCCGGGCAGTTTGTGCAAAGAGGACGCGGAGGAACGTAGGAAGATCGTGGAGGGCGCGGACGCGTTGTTGAACTTGGCCGGCATCACCACCACCCGCCGATTGCGCAAACGGTCGTCGAGCGTCGAATGCATCGACGCGAAACGAGAGTGCACCACCACCGACACCATCAGGCAAATGTACCTGAAAAGGCAGACGGACAACAACAACGACGAGGACGATAACGACCAGCCATCTTCGGTCGTCATCGAACATCACAAAGACAAATTTAGATAAAACCTACTACGTGTATATATATATATACACATATACATATATATTTATTTACGTATATATGTATGTATGTATATGTAGCCTATACTCCATTAGCATTTTGTTGACTAGTTTATACGTAACAACGATTAAATAGTTTATTTACTTATTATTTATACTTACGAAGAAAAGCGAAAAACAAACCTCCCCTCCCGCGACAATATTGCTTTTATAAATCGAGCGCGGGTTAGTTTTTACTGAAGAAATTGAAAATAAGTGTATTTTTTGAAACGGTGATAGGTTTTTCTCACAAATACTATTTATATATATAATATATATATATATATTACGTATATCGTTAATTAATTGATCGTTTTTGTCTTCTTGCTCTTAGGAAGCACTGTGATAGTATTTTTAACAAAAAAAAAAAAATTAACGAAAATTCGTTCGTTTTTTTTTTTGGTACGCCCAAATAAATACTTATTGATGACATTTACGACGACGAAAAATGCCAGGCTGTTCACCATATTGTTAATGTCTTCTACTTTTTTTTTTGTTAAGTTTATTCTTATGATAAATATATTTATAAAAATATATCTATTATTATTTTGTTTTTTTAGAATTTACTTTTGACCGTTCTAACTTCTATTTTAGTAAAAAAAAAATACATACATTTTAACAAACTTTTACGAAGTGTTATTATTACTTATTATTGTTCAAACTTCAGAGACAATCAAACAAAATAATTTTCAATTTCTTTTACCTACGAGAATGTTTCTTTAATGAACAATATTTAATATTCTGACGATATTAATAAACTTTAAATATATTAACGCATGATAATAGTATTTTCTTGTTTCTCCGCACCTAAGGTGAATTATTATATTTTCCTTATGCGTTCGTCGAGAAAATGTGCTATGTTTACAAAAGACATTATTATAAAATGACAATTTTTATCTTAACAAATATGTAAAGTCTTACAGTTTTTTTTATTTATTTATTATTGTTTTAAATATTATTTTATCCGTTTTTTATCGTTATCGTTATTATATAATTATTATTTACGAGAATTTCGAATATATTTTAATTATAATTCTTAAAAAAAAAAATGTAGGTATTGAAAGCTACAAAAACAACCCTTTGGAATAACAACTTATTCGTCAACATAGAGCAATAGTATTTTTTTAGTGATTGTCTGATAAACATTTATAGTCAATTGTAATTCTTATAACTTGCTACTTTTTATTACAAAATAATAATAATAATAATAAAGCAATAAAAAACCAATATATTATCTAGAAAATGTCGATTTTTTTTTTTATTTGTATTTTATACCCTTAGTTTATGGTTAGTAATGCATGACTAATAAAGATGTTATAAACAACTATTAACGTGTTTAGAAATTGTGTTTGAATTGCTCGTAAGAATCGAAAAATAATTTCCGACACATAAACTTTGCTTTCAATTTTGAACAAAGTAAAAATATACCTGCAAACAAAATAAAAGATCGGATTACATCGCGTAATCACCTAAAAATAAAATTACTTGTTATCTATAATAATAGTACCAGATAATTTTCTGTGGATGCTGTAGACTTCTTCAGGTGGCGGCGCTAACCGTTGATGAAGAATCACTGGTAATAACGATTGAATGCGTTTGGTTGAATTCTGAGAGCCAAAATCATACTCTCCTTCCTTTTGAAATACTTCGCCCATAATCATTACCATGTCGACGTGAGCTTCTTCCATTACTTTTGACTCGTATCCTGTCAGAAAACCCATTTGTTTTGACAAATTTAGAACAAGTGTTCGATCATCGTCGGCCGCTGCTTTGATGATCCTTAAATAATTACTAAGGAATTTCTGATCAAATGATCGAGTCGCTCCGAAATCTAATAAAATCAACTAAAATAATAAATTAATAAATTAGTATTCGCCAAACATGTGTGCAAATTATAAGAACAATCAAAATATTTGAAAAGAAAACAAAGTAAACAAATAAAGGTTATATTTATGTACATTCGACAATACGTTCAAATATCCGATAAAAAAAAAATTTACTTGTTTAGTTCTTTCATTATAGAAAAAATTGGCCCAATTTGGATCGGTTTGCATGTAAGAAAACTCGAATAACTCTTTAAGACATAACTGCAATACTAAGAAACACAAGTTGTTGCGAGTGGCTTGATCCATACCATCACATTTGTCCAACGGTACCCCTTCAATTAACTCTGACACGAATATCCTTTTAGTACTTACTTCGTCTAATACAAAAAAATTACATCAATAAAAAACCTATTTATAAATGTCATGAAATCGTTAAAATGTATTAACAAGTCAAACTGACTGATTTACCTTTAAACGTCAATATTTTTATTTTTTAAAATTCCAAACATTTTGGGATTTGCCAAAAAGCGTTGTACATAATATGCCAGAAAACTTACCAATAACTTTAGGTACATAATAGTCATTATACGGTTCTAACAACTCTCGAAATTTTCTCGTGCACTGTGCTTCTCGTATATAATCTACTTCATTGGCCAATTCTTTGTTAGCCACTTTAACAATGTTGTCAATAAACATGCCTTCTGGAAACATGTTCCACACTTTCATAACGGCAACCAGATTGTCAATATCGCTCTTAATGCTGTCAGCAACACCAGGATATTGGACTTTGACTGCAACTCTTACACCATCTTTCATCGTGGCCTCATGTACCTGCCCAATGGAAGCGGCCGCAAATGGCTTCATGTTAAACATCTCGAACTTGTCTTTCCAATTGGCGCCCAATTCAGTAACCATTACTTTCTACGTTAAAATAATAATTAATGCGTACAACACGTGCACAGTGACATTGACTGAATAAAATACAAATTACTTCCAATTGCCAAGTAGGCATGAAATCTGCGGACTGGCGCACTCGCTCGAATGCTTTTTGTAACTGTGGACTTAATAGGTTGTTATCTTGTATGCTTAGGATTTGGCCAATTTTTAGTGCAGCGCCTAAACAATCCGTGTATTACAACAATTTGTAATTTAACAGTACAACAAATAAGGGCATGGACGATAAAAAACCTCGAACTTCACATAATGTATTAGCAATACGTTCAGCGTTTTCTTGAGATATAAATGCGCTTTCCATGTATCCACCTTCCTGTTTTTTGGTAGAATTGCTTAACCCAAGTGTACGTTTCGTGATTTCTGTAACAGCTCCAACGCCTAATCCAGCAGCCAGTCCACCAAATGACAACATACGACCAATGTGAGAAGATGGTACAGTTTTCTGTTTCGCAGATCCACTCATCTAGAAATATATTCCAGTATTATTTTACATTTGCACACATAACCAATTCGTTTATTTCAATTACCTGTTGTTTGGGTTTCGAATTTTTCCTCACAATCGGTTTACGCTTTTCTTTTACTTCGCTTTTAATTTCATTGGCTCCGCTAGACGCCGTGTTACTTCCAGTATTGCGATAACTTATTTTTTGCCCAAAAGTATTAATCTTAAGAGGCTCAATGACTAAATCTTTAGTGACATTCCCGTAGAAATATTGTTTTTTCAATACATTACTAGGAACTTTAAACGGACCACTTAATGCTTGACCTTCATTAGGAAATTGATCCAAAGGCGCACTATCACCTAAATTATTTGGTAACGTTTCTTCAAGTTGATTATCTTGACGAACTGTAAACGAATTAAGGTGAAATTATAATTTAAAACTATAGGGCAAATGAATAAGAATATTAAACACGGTTAACTTACTCGTCATAATAATAACATTTCGTATACCTTCGAATACCATTTCTGATCTCTCTGACATTTCTTTTGCAACATTTTCTGGCTATAAACATAAATTAAAAATTTGAAATATAAATTATATTTTTAGCCTAAATTTCTTAAAACTATATATCTGTAACAAATTCCACACAAAGATAATTCGAATAGAAATATAGTATGTAACAATTTTATATTATTGTTATTAAAATTCTTCTTGCTGTTTTCATAAGGAAATTATATAAAACCAAGTCACGAACTAAAATTAAATATATTCTACTAAGGTAATTTATGTTAAAATGAATTTTGTGCCACTAAATTATACTTCCAAATTTAAACATTATATACTTTATCTAGGTAGACTTTGAAATAAACATTTCACTAACTACATTCATATAGAAACTCCACAAATTTATCGAGATTTTGTTTCGCTATTATTTACAAAAATATAAGAAACTCTCACGAATGTCATACATTTATTTACGTTGTTTTTCGTATTATTTTTTATATTTTAAATTATTCCCGATTATGAAAATGGTGAAGTTAATAACTTTATTGTTAGAGAAAATATCGAACAAATAAATTTGCGTGATAACAAAGTTTTTCAACGAATAATTAATAAACAATTATACACCATTAAAAATATTCTTCTAAATAAACGTTTTACTTAGGAAGACTAAAATTGTTTTCTCTAATCATAAATTGATAAAATAATTGTCAATCGATCACAACGAAATGATTGGCCACCGGCTTTGCTCTACCTGTACGTGCATTTTGGAACAACCACTGCCAACTATGATATTAACTTGATATTTATAATGTCGTATAAACCTTTGTTCAAGATTTTCGAGGCGTAAAATTTAATTTCTATAATAAAAACCAGCTAACAATATTTTGCTTCACATTACTTTCAATTTAGCCGCTCCAATTCCGTCAGCAAACTGAATCGTAGCATTTTTAAACGCAGTCGCTAAACTGAAGTTCTTCATGTTTCTCCTACAATTGTGTTCGTTGGCCTTTATTATTTCATCCAACACCATTTGAGCACCTCTCAGCACCCTTGTGGCGTCCGTACATCTCGAAGCCGACATCGTGATGAAATGTACTAGCGCACTCCTGAAATGTAATAACATGAACAACCTCGAAATACGGTTTTTTTTTGCTGTTAGACTTACCGTTTTAATCGTTCAAACGACCATTTCTCGAATAATGAGACAAATACTAAACAGCCGGGGTAGAAGGTGAATACTAATATTACGTAACTTAAGTAAATCTTCGTCGAAATATAAACACCGCCTAAATACAAAAACAACATACACGACGGCCAACTTTCTTCGACGTTATTTACTATCGGTATTTGTTATCAACTTTGTTTCCAAAAAAAATATTTGATAAACGTTATCAACGTTCTTGTATACTTCCTCGCCTCTTCCCTAGCTAATTGTGGTCGGCCACCTTTGTCCTCAACTACCACACTTGACCCGATCGCCGTCCGTCTACGTTTTGTTTAGGACCTTTCATCGTCTTCGACGACATTTTACACCGGCTGAGAAAGCCGTGGAGTAGTATTCCGATCCCTTTCCACGGAGAAATACGATGTTATCAACGTCATTGTCCGAAAATAGTCGATTTCGAACGTCGCGGTAATAGGAATTTCGGTTTTTTCGTTCAAATTCGATTGGGTTCCGTATAGTCTACGGAGTAGTCAACTGGGTGGTCTTCTCATCGTCTAATTGTTCACCCGAATCAAAACGCGACAATACGCCGATTTTAAAAACGTAATCCGGACGTTACGGTTGAGGGTGCTACGAACACACTCGCAAGTATTGAAAAGGTATTGGCGACGTACGCTTACGTTTTTGACGTTAATAGAAACGTAGAACAAACGTCGCGATAAATACATTTCTTACGTTTCAACTAGAGTCAATTACAGGGGATTTGGAATTTCCGATTACTTTTCGAAACAATACGCGAGAAATGTGTACACGATTCGAAAGATCGACTCAATCATTGGGGAGGGAGGGGTGAACACGCGTAATATATTCGGCGGACGGACAGCGACTAGTTTTTTTCGTCGAAGGATCAATCAAAAGGATCACCTTACATCAGTGACGTTTTTTTTGTCTTTCGACGATCTCGCAATACCCGCCCACCATTCACACACGCCGTGATTTGACGACGAAACGACGCGTTGATTATCCATCTAGAATCGATCGTTTTTACCAAAACGAATCGCGTAATAAACGAACACGATTTGTTCGATGGGGAATTTGACTAGTTTTTTTTGTGTCAGGCTACTCTAATTAGTACAATATAAATCGTGAATTAAAAATTACGATATAAGTAGTTAATATCGGGTGACCGAGCTTTGCTCGGTATTTTCTTTTTTAAACACGGATAAAACGACGTTTTCTAAAAATGAAACCTATTTGATATCGGGGAAATTTGGTATCACAACGATCGTTAATTTTAAACATATCTTTTAAATATCGACCATTTAAGATAAACGAATATTCTTCAAATACATAAGGTCGAATATTATAGTTAATTAACGCGAACGACGATATATATGTCCATGAATGTGCCAGTTATTTTCGCAATATTTTTTACGATAATATCTATTTTAAAAACAATACCCGTCAATTAAAGTATAAGTCTACACTTGTAACGAATTCGTGTCAAATAAAGAAAAATCAAAATATATACATATTTGTGTATCTGGCTGAAAATTATTTTTGGCATTGGTAACTATGGGCGTAACCAATGTTTATAATTAGGGTAGGACGACTCGAACTCTTTCACTTGCGATTCAGCCATTGACCACACCGTGAGAAGTGAACGAAATTTTTCGATTCGACAAAACTATTCAATATGGTGGATGTGGAAGAGAAGACAAGGCGTTGTGTGTCAGTGGGTTGTGCAGGTTTTCAGTGGAAGATATCCATAATAGATGGGTTTTACAAACGGTGTGGTCTATGTAATAATCGCAGATCGTTCAAAAGAGTTGTCAAGTGTACGGGTAAGTAATTATTACGCCGAAATAATATATTATTATAATCGGTGAATTAACGGAGTGTTGTTACGTATGGAGTATGTAAGATGATATACCATAAACGGTGCGCCAAAAAACGTAAGGAGATTAGTACGAATAACGGCGAAGTAAGTAAAAGGCTGAGACGACAAGAAGCCGTTCCAGCAGTAGGAAACACAACGGAAATATACCGGCCGCCATCTTTGCTCGCGCCAAGAATGGTGACGCGGCAAAACAGTAAAATCGCGCTTGCGTACCTTTTAGCGACCACTACTACGCTACGCGTCACCGCTATTTCCAGAATCACGACTTTACGTACGTCATCTTATGTTATGTCGGTATATATTGTAGCTTATGTTCGTGGATATTTTTGATTTCAGAGTATTTCAAGTACGTGATCGAAAACAACGAGAAGGAACGCCGGGCTGGCGAGTCAAAGCTCGCTCTGGTGCCATATTCGCCACCCGTACTCCGCTTCTCGGCGCTAAGTACGTCACACCGAGACCGTATCGCTACGACGTGCAGTGGTGGTTATGTCGGTATATATTGTAACATATCTTTGTGCGTGTTTTTGATTTCAGTCTATTTGAGATACATGACCAAAAGGGGCAGTCGGTTTCGGGTTACTCAACGCGACTCAACGCAACTCAACGCTGAAACGCATGCTCCGGAGTCATGCCCGGTACCCGGTAGCCGTTTCACACGAATAGGTAAACAAAGTTATAAATATTGCGTAAATTGGCCCCCTCCACCCTCGATTGTTTTAGTAGATTTCATAAATCGGAGGTGTCTTTTCGTAGATTACCTCACCATGGCTGCTAACTGGGATAAGGTAACGTTCAAACGGACGAGGAAGAATGAAGCGGCAAGGGTTATACACTCCATTACGATAATACCAAGTTCGCGTGTACAATGACGTAACATGATCGAGCTGCCTTTGCGAATGGATAATATTTGGCGATATATTTTAAATATATTTTCGGCGCCTGTAGGAGAGGAATAGACGGAGAGATATCTCTATATTTTTACATTTTCGAAACAAATTTTTTTTTATCGTTGATTTGTTATTGTTGTAATACTTGATTTGTCATTGCTATTGTTATTTTTGATTTATTATTGTTATCGTTGTTATTCATGATTTTTATTGTAATTGTTGTTATTTTGGATTTTTCATTGTTATTGCTGTTATTTTTAATTTGTTATAATTATCATTGTTATTCTTGATTTTTCATTGTTATTGCTGTTATTTTTAATTTGTTATAATTATTGATGTAATTCTTGATTTTTCATTACTATTGTTGTTATTCTTATTGTCAATGTTGTTATTTTTATTATTGTTACTATTATTGTTGTTATGGATAAAATGAGAGAGTATAGACTTAGATGGTTTGGTCATGTTATGAGAAGAGAATATTCGGAAACAGTAAGAACAGTTATGGAATTGAGTGTGGAAGGAAGAAAGGAAGGGGATTACCAAAAAGAAGTGGTTGATTA
>JAIPRN010001104.1:0-54207 GCA_025469175.1 Geopemphigus sp. TES_GeoC_2020
CCGATATAAGTGGCGTTTAACAACGGCGTTCGGAAATTTGTTTTTTTTTTTTACCGAAATTTGTACACCCGATTCATCGGTTACACGTTCACGTCGGGTACTCAGGATTCGTCGTAACCGAATGTCGCTGTAATAAAACGACTGTTTTATTCGGACGAAACTAAAACGTACGCCCAATTCGTACGGTTTTTTGTGCGCGCGCACACACATACACATACGATAACGACCGTTCGCGAATTTTATACGGACGAGTGCGTCTCAAAAATTAGACGCTACTGTAAATGTGAGCTCTTCCGTCAGTATAACGCTAAACAGTGACGGACGCGTATAAATTGGCGGTAATATCGTTCCGACTGTTCGAAATGTACGCGACTTTTATCCGTTATAGTCGTAAGAACAAAGGTGGCCGCCGCCAATCCACATACCGCGTATCCAGATAGGAACGCGTTTGTACTTTTTAAGTCGTTCACCGGCCAACGTATTGGAAAACCCGGCGATTTTACGTTTTTAATCGTTAAGACGACGAGTGGTGGTGGTCTTTCTACATTAGTGCTCGGACTAGTAGGATACTGTTCGGTCGCGGAATATAATCGAATTCCGCGCGATCCGGAAACGACAATTCGGTCAAATTCAGCTATCCCCGGTACGGTTCCGTGTACTTTGTTGTTTGTCGCGCGGAAGGTAATCGAAAAAATCCGTATTCTCGACGATTCGTTACGAAATAGGTACGCAGCGAGACCGACGGTCGCACGAGCGTTACGAAATATTTACGTATATTTCCGAGTTGTTTCGGTTTTAAACGTCGATATTTTCACTCGGCTATTTTAAGCCTTGGCCGTAAATCACCGATAAAACGTACCTACAATAGATTAACGATAATAAAACAATATAAAAAAAAAACGATTCGGTAGGCAGCGCGAGTTTTTCGAAAAAGGCTCGCGTCGACGTAGGGGAGAATACCGAACACATCCCTGTCACGGTTAGCGAACACCTAAACGTATTAACGGCCAACAGGCAAAAATGAATCGTCGTTAGTTTCAAAATCAATTTCGTCCCGCCGTATAAAATGCCGGTTCACGCGCGAACCGTACGAATTACCAGACGTCCACGTCCGTTTACGGTCACGTAATTATTACGGTGGTCGTTGCGCGCCGTCGGTCCGTTACACTAGAACGATTTCGCAAGGTCGCGCACGCGCCAATTATAGCGGGGACTACTGCGGCGGCGGTCCGTTTGATTCGGGCCGATGCGAATAAACGAAATTGCGCGCGACTTACGGCCAACGGAATAATGGTGGGCCACTTCGAGGATTACGGGCTTACGAAAAAAAGTCGAACGTTTCTATTTCGTCGAAAACGTGACGCGAAAACGACCGTTTACCAAGGAGGTACAAATCCCGTCAGGAATAACCCGTACGCCGATCGAAACGTACGTAAGTGTTTCGAATCAACGGCGCCGATATTTTCGTCGGCGAAATCTCAAACGCCCGCGTGTTCGCTTGCCCGTCTTTGTTCGCTGGCCAACCGTACGGCACCGACCGGAAGATATCGTTTTACTTCGTCGCGTTTCATTTCGATCGTACGCCACGGTACAATAATAATTAAGCGACGCGTTCGATAGAGACGGTCGTCCGCATTCCCTCTACCGTCGTCGTGTTTCATCGACGGTTGCCGACATTTAAAACCGCCGTGAAAGACCGCGTCGGGCGGCAATCGTTTCGCCGTCGGTCGTACCGAAATATTGTCGGTCGCGCTCAAATACGACCGTCGTAAATGGTCCGGAGAAACGAACCCAGCCATCCCGATGTAACGAAACGCACGCTCGTTCAATACGTACATTATTCAAACGTACTCGCGTGTATTCGATTTAATACCGAAAGGCGACGCACACACGCACGGGCGGTCGAAAAAGTTTCGACATTGTCCCGCTTACGATGGCCGAAAATGATATAATAAGAGAATCCACGATTCGGAACGGGCTAATAATTACGGGCCGGAACGCAGTTCCGCAGTACGTTCCGGTCCGTTACGGAAGCGTTGTTTATAGAACGGGACGTCGTTTACGGTGGTAGCGTTGGACAGCTAATTACGTACGAACGCGACGGGTTACCAGCCGCCGGGACCCGCGACATTTTCGAAATCGGACGGTCGATTTCGCTGTATTGGCTCGACGCGGGTATTGGACTTTTAAATTTCCATCGCTAACGGCCAAACCGTTTTCGGATACACGCGCCGCGTACGAAATAATAAACGTTATATTTATACGGCGGATATCCCACCGCCGCCGCCGCCGCCATTCTTTTGGCCACTTCCCAGGAAGCCGAAAGATTTACGAGCCCATATACGTTATTAAAACGCCCGGGCCGAACGTACGGCGAAACTACTTTATTCCGTTGTTTCCTTTTATTCGTCCAAAAATATATACGGCGTTTCAAAAACCGCGATTCGTTAACGTTTCCGAAAGTTTTACGCAAATTTCGGGGACCGTGTCCATTCCGCCGGCCGATGTAAAATTTAAATTAACTCTCGCGAATTCCGTAATAACCAAATGCATTATTAACGTGTCCGTCGTCGTCGTCGTCGTATCAATATTGCACGGTTAAAAATCGTGTTCGTTAATTTCCGTACGGATTCACCTCTCTCGTTCGGCCGGTATCCCCGTCGCGTTTCACTAATCAATAATCGTCGCTCGTTAGCGCCGTGTTCCGCTTGTACAAGTTTCCCGACATAATTAGCGACATTTTATACGGCGCCGTCGTTGTAAATACGAATATTCCGTCGTCTAATTGTCGCCCGTACGGGCGGGCGGTGGTCGCGGTCCCCGCGGATCGTACCGATGATATTGTTCGACCGGGCAACAAAAGGTAGCGAAAATTCCGAAACGAATTGTTCGGGACCCGAACGAATTACGGCCGCCCGTCCGTTGACGGCATTCAAATTATAGGCCTCGCACACGGCAAGCGTGTACCGGCGACGATCGAATGACCCCCGACCACCGGTCTAGGCGGTCCCGGTCGGGCTAAACGAACGTGAAATTGTTTCGATATTTTTAACGGCGAAAGCGAATTACGTTCGTTAAAAAAAAACCGCTCGGGTATAAATACGAAACGTGTACGAAAAAATACACGTAGGAGGCGCAGAGGAGTACACTGGCGTGTTTTTTTTCTCGCGCCGCGGCGCAATTAACGAAAAAGGCGCGCTCCACTTCGTTATTTAGTTCGTTATATCGTGTTGTCCATAACCTCTAGCGAAAACGGTATACGCGTACGAGAATATTATTATTATTACACCGCGGCGTTTGCGCGACACGGTCGATTCGATGGGAAAAACTCTACGGTCAATTGGAAACGACGAACGTGACGGTAACCGTAACGACCGAAAACGGTTCGTCGTCGGGAAAGGCCGTTCGCCTATTTTTGCCGGTTCCCGATTGAATCGGTCGACCGACCGTCCAATAACGAACGAGCCGCTTGGCCGTGTCATATACGACGACGGACGGTACGCGCGCCACTGTTACGCAACCGAGACCGACTCTGGACGGAGCAAAAGTCGCGCGAACTACGGTCAAACTCTATGGGGCCGTACCCGGTGACGCGTTTATTATTTGAAAGCCGACCGGCGGGTGGCAGGGGTGGAGGGGGGTGACAAAGACGGACGAATAAAACGAACCGTTGTTTGTGCGCCTAGCGTGACCTCCGACCCGGTCATGTTATTCGTTGATTACGCCCGTTATCGGCGCCGTTCGATTGTTCCACCTACGGCGGCGTACACTCGACCGTCGCGAGTATACACCGGTACAACAGACCGAACGGACCACGCGACTACTGTCCAATAAATGGAGCCCGCCGCGCCCGTCGACAACTATACCGCTTCGGCGACCGACTTCTCGTTCGGATTGTTCAGGGTAATATACACGTCCCGTCCGAAACGGCCTCGTTCCGTCCCAGAACCCGCGCCGCGAATCACCCGTCGCTTTTTCCGGGCACTTTCGTTTTCAGGAACTCGGCGCGTCCGTCGATGGCAACGTGTTCGTGTCCACGTACAGCGTACATTTGCTGCTGTTGCTCCTGACCGCCGGATCAAAGGCCAAGACCAACGAACAGCTCGCGGCGGTGTTACGGTTGCCCAAAGAACAGACGAACTACGAACAATTCAAGGCGGTCGTCGAGCGGATCGAAGTAATAAAACCGTTTCGCCGTTTTCGACGGTTAACGACGACGCCGACGATCAAAATTGTATAGGAGCGCGCGCGTCGAGAATAATAATTCTTAGCGTTTGAAATACGAGCCCGCCGTTATTAGACGCGACGCATTTCGAGATATCGTTTCTAACGAAGAAAACGACTGGGTCGCCGCACGGTTTTTGAATACAAATTCGAATCGACGATATTATTCGTACGGGATTTTGACAATTTTCGTTTATCCGATCTCATTGTTCGTTCGAACTACGCGAACGAATTTGTTACGGTGCGGCATTATCAAAATTCACCGATTCGGATTCTGGTCGCGATTCCGTCACCGTGTACCGTTTCAACGAGCGATCGACGCGACGGTTTTATAATAATTATCCGTTACCGATACGCGTCGTTCGGTAATCGGCCAATGTTACTAACGTTTAAAACGCAAATTACGGAGCGCGCGTATACGGCCGGAGGAACGATAATTGTTTTAAAATAATTTTACACGACGTCGACGAGTATATTTATCGAGACTAAATTGTCTAAAAGGCAATTATCCTCGGATTGTCTCGTTTTCGAATTGTATAATAATGTTACACACACACGACACTAATCGTCGCGGCGTTTAATTCGTATTTATTACACCACAACGCGCGTATATGTTCAACCGTCTGTGATCGATGGAATAACAGTTTTGCGCTAGGCGTACGAACCATCGTCGTTTCATTTTTTACGCTCGCGTTCCGGCGATTGCCATCCGCCGACGTTTAGGATCCGTAACGTCCTTAAAAGCCGTCGTAATTAGACCGTCGTAGGCCCACCGCGGTAACCGGATACCAGGTTGTACGTTTTGAATTTCTCGCCGTTCGGTTGTTCCAAGCGCTACACGAACGCGCTCGTGTTCTACAATACCGGCTGAATCGTCCGTTTTTCGCGAATTGTGTGACCCGGATTATCCCTTATTCGACGGGACAAAGTTACGTCCGACGGTTTTCTTCGCCGTCTATTAACTTGAATAGTAACTACGCCGACCGATACACACGCGCGTTTACTATCGTTACTGTACCGTACCGAATATACTCGGGCGACGACCGCCGAAATGATAATTACGCGCGCGAATAATATTCCGGTTTTAGTTTTCGCGGTGTTTCTCGAAATCGTATTCGTGCCGTCGAGTATGACGATTCTGTAGGTGGCTGTTGGGAAACATTTTCGAAACGGGTCCGCTGGATTGGGTTTCAGCAAAAATTTTGAAACGCGTAGTTTTACGTACGTTCCTCGAGAGTATACGCGTGTTTCGTATCGTCCACGCGAGTTCCGTTCAATTCCTATCGCCCGTAATTATTAACTTTTTTTTTCATCGTCCGATATGGAACAAAAAAAAAGTTTTCGGGATAATTTTTATAAAGTTCCCTTCTCACCCCACCGCCCCCCCTCGTATTATTATAATTGTCGTTAAAAAATGATTTTTCACTTTTTATAATCGACTAATATTTAAAACCGAAAACCGTGATTTATTAATCCGTTAATGGACTTTACCGAGGTCTGTTCTCAAATACGGTGTACACGTTAAAAGTTCGTTATCGTTTTAAAATTTAAAACGACAATATCGGCCTCTGCGCTTCGAAAACGGGCAACTAGTGCGTCCGAATAAATAAATATCGTTAATTGCCCAAGTTGGAAGGACGAGCGCCGGTAATAATAAACGAATACGGGGGCGAGCGTATCGTATAACACGACGAAATAATTGTTATAAATAAATACAAATTTATAAATTATAAATAATTGTAATACACGAAAAGGTGCACGTAATACGAACGATATTACGCGTCGAGTGAATAAAAATACGTTATCGGATCCATATAAATATATATATATATTTATTGAGATTATAAAACGTTTAATAATTACGACGGTGTTGTTACGATAATATTGTTTTTGGAGAAGTGACGCCGGTAAATTACGACGATAAGTCGTCGGCAACAAATTACGCCATAACGTTACAATAACGTTCGGACGATTACGCAACGCAACGACAACATAAGGCGTCGCGAATAATAAAGTCCGTTTATGACGTCAAATGTATTAGAATTCGTTCGGTTTCCATCGGAATATTACAATACGAGATTGGCCGTAGATATCTCGAAACCGGTCTAGGAATCGACCGTCCGATTTCGAAAACGAAAAACCGGAAATTCCCCCCCCCTTTTGCGCGGTCACGGCGGCTATTGATTTTCGGGGTCATCGCCGTTGTTGTCGTTTCGTACGATATATAGGTCGCTGTAGATAGACGCGGTCTAAGGTTGGGATAAATATTTAATTACTCCCGAGGAACGAACGACGTTCGGAAAGTTTAGAGTCAAATTAATTATTCTTAGGAGCCGGAATATCTAAACGTCGGCAACGGGATTTTCTCGGATAAAGCGTTCGATTTAAGCGCAGATTACCAGTATCTGGCTCGTAACTACTTGAAGTCTGACGTGAGGAGGGTCGATTTCGCCGGTAATCCTTCGGCCGGGGAGTCGGAAATTAACGAATGGACTAAGAACAAGACCGACGGGAAAATTTCGAAAATCCTCGACCCGGGTAATTGAAACGAACGTCGCACACACAACTTCCCCTCCCCGCCCCCCAAAAAAAAATCGACAACGTACCACCACGTCGTGTCGATTACGTTTAACGTCCGTCTTCGTAGGTACCGTCACTCGGAGCACCGTGATGGTGCTGGCGTCGGCCGTTCATTTCCGGAACACGTGGAAACACCGATTCGCCGAGACCACGACGGCGATGTTTTGCGTCTCAGCCGAAAAACGCGTACCGATCCAAATGATGCGTCAGACCGAGTACTTAAAATATTACAAGGACGCGGAGAACAAATTCGCCGCCGTACTGTTACCCTACGAAGTACGCGAATACTCGCGCTAGCCGGTAATATTTTTAATCGTTCGTCCGGGCGCTAGGGCGGACGTTTCGAAATGCTGGTCATGCTGCCGGACAAAATGGACGGGATCACGGACTTGGAAAATACGATCCTCGGCGATGCCGCGAAGTTTCCGATCTTGCTCGCCAATTTAACCATCCACAAAGTCGTGTTGGATTTACCGAAGTTTGATTTCGAATCCGATTTGGACCTCGAAAAGAGCCTGACCAACGTAAGTACACGGAACGTATTTAACAGGTTTTTCGACGTCTCGGGCCGACGTAATTGGAATTCCACGTGGGAAAATACAAAAGTACTCTACGTCGAAATAATATAAATATATATACATACATATTGTACGGTTTACGACAAATTTAAATCAAAAATAATCTGTTGGTTACTCGTACTTTAATATCTATCGACTAAAAATTACTTACTTAAAACAGAAAATACTCGGCGCGTAAAATGACCACTCTATATTTTTAACAATATTAATCGTCGGCAATAAAACGCGCGCTATAAATACCGTATTAGGTGAACCATAAACAATCAACGACCGATATCGGTCCATTTTCCATTTATTTTTTCAGAATTCTTTGTAAAATAAGCGCGAGACATTCGTAACAACCGTTAGTATAAAGCGTATCGGGCGAAAAACGCGCGATAAAAACGAAAAATCCGACTATACGAATTTATAATCGTAACTCGTAATTCACGTCGTATTCGGTTAATTATTATTATAAACCGAGTTTCGTTAAAAATAGTTAATATTTTTCTTCCCGGATGATTTATGGTATCGTTTCCGAATTATAGAAAAAACGATAGCGCTAACGCGGTACGTCCGATCGAGTGATTTATCGGGGACGGTTAACTTTTTTTTATAATCGAAGTTGCGCCGGAACGAAACGGCGTTGGAATTGGTTGGACGACGCGATTTTATATTTTCACCGAATACTTTCCCAAAAACTAGGCACTAAACATACCGTGTTACGACACGCGTATGAAAAACGCGGTGAAATATAGGCCCGATAAATAGCGGCGATAAATTCGCCTAATTTCGATTTTATTAATAAATTCGGTTTATTAAACGTAATAAGCTCGGGATCGAAAATATAATTCGCGCCGGGCCCGAACTGTAATTAACCATTAGACGTGACGAGCGCTTTCTAATTTCGATTTTCGTTGAAAATACGAAGGATAATAATATACGTTTATTATTACGACTTTACGCTTATTAAGTACCTCGAAATAATTACGGCAAAAAAAAAGGCCCGACGAAAATTATACGACGAAAACGTCACGGATACCGCCGAACGGGATTCATTTAAATTACAAAAGGTCGTAAAAAGTTTTTTTGAAAACTCATTACGAGACCCGTTGTTTATTTGAAATACGCGCGCGACGACTAATTCGACCAGAGGTGTTCGGGAAGACGTCCGAAATTTCGTCAAAATATTTTTCGCGTCACGGTCGCGCCGTCGTTTCGAACATTTCGTACGGCGCGTCACGTAATAATCGTGGGCCGCCCGCGAACGAACGTATCGTACGCGTAACGGATTCGGCATATCGTCCGATCACACGTGTCGGTGACGTACATTTCGGACGTATTTAAAGGCCATAAAACGCGTTGCGAAATAAACGTGAAAATCGTACGCGAACGTCTACCGCGGCCGGTGTTTTCGGGATTTCGTAATAGGTTTTATTATATAATATACGGTCGTTTACGAAGAAGAATAAAAACAAAAAACACAACCAATCCGTAGGAAACGAAAATTATATAAAGCGAGAACGAGCGAGAATCGGTTAATTTTGTTTTTGTTTGTTATCGGTTCCGAATAGATTTTCGTTTCGTAAAAAAAAGATGTTCCGTGAAATTCCGATAGCCGTGTACGGCGTTTGTCCGACGGCGTAGTTTTCGCGTGCGGGTAAAAAGAAAAAAAAAATCGCCGTCAATCGAGCGCTTCAACACGTACGGACCGCATTTCGTTTCCGATAATATCGGCCAGCCAAATTATTACGCACCGAATTTTCCATTTTCGACGATATTTTCGTCCTCGCGTTTTGCCATGCCGTCCGTTTTTCCAGCCACGCCATTGCGCAATCGCGATCGATTTCGGGGGTATTTACGTTCCGTGGAATTTTTTTATATATATACATACGATTTAAAGTCGTCGTATTACTTTCGACGTAACGGATCGACGATCGGGATTTCGTTTTTTTCTTAAACACGAACGGTATCCGACGCAAATGATTTCGTCCTATTCGCCCTTATGTAGCTTTCAACTATTTTCCGACGGATTTATCGGGACCGATTAGTCGTGTTTATTGTTCAGTTAAATGGAAACACGACACGACGATCTTGACGCGTTTTAAGTACAAATACACGACGGTCTCATATTTCTCGGGACGTCTTTTATTCAAGGTTGCGCGCTTTGCGTTTGAAATTAAACACGCCTTGCTTTCTGTTATTAAACGTTAACCGGGGGAGGCTAATTTCAAATCGTTATCCCGATTTCAGATTGTTCGTTTACCCGAATTTTCGTACAGTAACGATTTATTATTATCGCCGTTATTGTTTCGCGACATTACCGGGCGAATAATACCGCCCGTAATATAATTATTACGTTGTTTTCTGTACGAACAAACGAAAAAAACGATAAATCTTACGTTTGTAAGATTTATCGAAAACGAAACTAGGCGCTTATAGAAAACGGACGTACAATTTGATCTTCCCGTTGATGTCGACTCGCTCCGTCGGTTGTCTAGGAACACATTTCACTTATTCCGTTTACCGTTTCTTCGGCCTAGACAATACCTCGTGAGTACACACAGACATTACGAATACATTTATTCGAAAGTTCGTCCGTTTATACGTAGAGTACTATCGAAAACGATCGCGTATTACGCGTTCGGCGTAACGAATAGTATAACCTAGTTCGGGAACTTGACGCGGGCATATGTAACTCGACGATATCGTATTCGGCAGTTGGGTTGCGGCGACATGTTCACGCTCGGAGCCGATTTCTCTAAAATGTCCTCGTCGGGCACGCGCAATCTGAAAGTGGATAACGTCAGACACAAGACATTCGTGGACGTCGACGAAATGGGCACGGAAGCCGCGGGCGTTTCCGGTAAGTACGACAAACGCTTTCGTTTAACATCGTCGAACACGGTGGTCGAATGTCGTTTGTTATGTCGTTTTTACAGCGGCCACGGTCGTCACCTACAGTTTGGAATACCAGCCGTCCGACGTCAAAACGGTCAAATTCCACGCGTGTCATCCGTTCTTGTTTATTATCAAAAAAGGCAGCGACGTCGTTTTCATGGGCAGAGTGACCAACCCAAACGTTTAGAGTGGGCGTTTCCATACGCGCGTACGAGCGTTATATAATAATAACAATATATTGTCGAGATGAAAACGCGTTTTTTTCCTCCCCGTACACCTTCTCGGTAATAAGACTACGTTTTTGATTTACGAACAGTTCGCCCGAGCGTGTAACGTTTTTTTTTTTTCTACTCGCGCAACGGCGGTTTTCGTTTCTATTCGTACCGGCCGTCCGCGAACGGACGTCCGGCGACGTTACATTTATTTCGCGCGTGTGGCCGCCGCTGTTTCGGACGACGTACCGCTTGGGCGGACGTGTCGAAAGGTGTGTTCAAGTTCGGAATTCGGAAACGACGAGGCCCGAAGCCCGCACGAACAAATATCGGGACATTTTTGCGTTGGCTATTGTTGAATCAAACGACGGTACCGACGGTTATTAAACGAATAAACGAATTAAACGGCCGTCTATTATACAATATTACCGCGCGGTTAACGTCGAAAATCGAATTTCGTCGCGAACTTTTTGTATACAGGTACGTTGTTGACAAAAATTTCCAAAAAAACAAACTGTACGCCGGTGCTTTCGCGGCGATTCGTCACATTACGCCGTGCGCTGACGGAAACCGAAACGTCGCGACGGATTGCGTACGTTGCCTACGTATTTGTTCGAAACGAACGTTTGGTGTCCAGAAGGTGTTTCGCGTACGCTGTGTCGAAGGTCACCCGACTCGTGGCTACCGTAGATGATGTTTCCGTCGTTAAACATTTCGGGACGTAGGACGCGAGGCGAGTGCGTCCTAGAAACACTCGGCACGTTATTGTCGTGTACGAACGGCCGACGCCTAAATGGGCCACGGGACGCTGGCGCGGTCCCCTTTTAAGCGGTCCGTCGAATTTCATTAGAATAAACGATATCTCGCGCGCGGTTTTCGTTACGCGCGCCGACAATCCGTGCACGATTATTCGTTACGAAAACGTACCGTAAGCACCGTGTAGTGGCTATCGTCGATTTTCGAAATTGTGCGGCGTATTTTGGTCCAACGATTACCGTTACGTCGATAAAACAACTTAGTGAATGCCGACGATATTTAGCGCGAAACGAAAATATTAAACGATTATAATAATCTCGGCTGAAAATCGAGTTTTACGCTCGGTACACCTTAAATTATACGAATTTTGGAAACAGACGATCGGAGCCGTTCAAAAGTTGAGGTAATCACAATATCAAAAATCGTCCGACGTCGCGCCAAAAACCGTTGGAATGTACGCGCGTTCGCACTAGACGAACTTCGGACGCGACAAATTGTCGAACAACGGACACGAAGGGCGAACGGACCGAATTTTCGAAGCGGTCGATTGTTAAACGAAACGTCGGGGCACGGAAACATCATTTAGTACCGCGGCGGTAATGTACGCGATATAACGCTGCCGCGGACAATAACGTTGGCAGCGGCGGTTATGTACCGGCGGCGCCGACGACTGCGACGATTTTCTCTCGAAGGGATTAGAAATTCCGTTGTGCCCGACGGAGAATTTCAGCTATTTAGCGGGCGCGTCTCCTTCGTCAAAGTGGAACAAACAATTTGTCGTCCGCGGCGGATGCCGCGGAGTATAATACACGCGCGCGTATTATAATTTATATTATTATCTCCTCGGTCCACCGTCGTCCGTTATTAATGATTATGTACGTACGGGCGGAGCACGATTTACGGATTTCGGGACACTGCGGAGAGTTTGACACGCGGGCGAGGGAAAATGAGAGAGAGTGAGAGAGAGATTACGAAAAAATTGGGAATTATTTACGACGGAAAAACGATTTCGTTTTTTTTTCTCGTAGAAACGTCGAAAGTGGAGAACGGGAAAAACATCGAATCGACGTCGAACGCGTGCGTATTTCGTTCCGATAACGTTAATTATCGTTTGCCGGGTTTTTTCGTAAAATCCGCGTTTTATTTACGTATCGTTTTCGGCCGTACGTAATAAGTTAAATTGTACAATTTGTCTCGAGTTCGAAACGTGTTTTTTTTTTATCGCGAACGTGTTTTTCACGCTTTCGACGCTGATTCAAAGCGTTCGCTACCGCAACGTGTACATAGCACGGTTAAATATATACATTTATAAAACCGCCAAACGTACGGTTTTACGTTGGTCAATCTCGGACGTTGATGTTAGTATTGCGGATAGCCTTAATAGGTAAACACTGGCGTGTTCAATCGTTCAACACCGAGCCGTTCCATCAACGAAAATTATCCAAATTATCGAGGAAAAGGTCCGATAAATTTGTGACGTACACGCGATAATATTCGGCTTTTCATATCGATTTTGAACAAAAGAAATAAAACCCCCCCTAAGTATTCGCTAAGTAAGAATTGAACGAGGTGAGCATAGGAATGGTTCAAATAGCCGACGAAATTCGGGAGGACTGAAGCGACGGAAATGACGAGAGCGACCAAGGAAATGGAGAAGGAACACCGAACGAGAACGTGATGTGATACAGAGGGCAAGGGTATTAGACGCCATTCGGAAACGACAATCGGTCGACATTTCGGGCAGCCGTGGATCACTGTACATATGTATTCAACGAGTCGCCGTAATTTTTTGGATCGAAATTTCCTACGCGATCCCAGAATCGTTCCCAAACACGCGGCCACGACGAGCAACTGTTGCGACACGACTATGCGCGCATCGGCCGACCACGCAGACATTCCACACACAGGGTGGGCTATTGTCGGATCGCAAGATCGACGGTCGTTTTTTAGTTGACGCCGGACGATCGCGCGTGGTGTCCGGCGATAATACCGATGGCCGTCTACGCCTACACGCCGGTCAACGCCGTGTACGATTCGGGCGACAATAATACTTAGTGTCACGCGTAATCGACGTAATATATACGCGTGTGTGTCGACCGCGACCGACCGACCGACCGACCGCACCTACTAAATCGTGTGTGGCGGACAGAACGTCCTAGAGGAGCTCTAGGACAATTGCGACACCGTCCGCGTTCCCGCCGTTGCCACATCGATGGCGTCAATTAGGGACGATTAGGATCGCCAACGTATTTATTTAGGTTTCGCCGGTACCAAGTTTCCCCAACCGAAACGATTTATTGTGCCGGCAACGCGGATTCAGGTATTCCGCGTTTCCGAATTTTCGGGCCGTTTCACGGTCCCGACACGTTTCGATCATTTTCCGTCGCGTTTTAAGCCACGAATCTATCGATCGTCCCCCGTCGTCGATCTTCCGATAACAAACCCGACGCGAATATATAATGTTCCGTTATTTTACGGTTATATAATCGAAACGACGTTGAACGTTTAACGTGTCGATTCGTCCGGCGCAAAATATCTAACGCGTTTTGAACGTTCCTTTCGCCGTATTCAATTTTTCCACGTTCGATTTTCCCGAATTATCCGCGTAATACAGAAACAATTTTTCATCATTCTCCCTCGGAGTCGAATATAATTTTTTATTAAATTTTCCGACGATATATATATATATATATCGACCGGCGATAAATTATTTATTTGACGTTTCTAGGGATAATATTATTTGAACTATACGTTCAACGTCGATATATTGACGGCGATAAAACGTAGTTTTCCCCGTTAAAAATGCATTCTCGATAATAATTTCGTCCAATGATTTATGTCGTTTCGTCACAATTTATTCAATCAAATCCGATAGTAGACACGAACGAACATCGCTCGTAAAACGTACCATTACGCTAAACCGAATTCGCGGTGGGCACGGGATGAAATGCTTTTCGGTTTTCGGAATACGATTTCGGATCGGCGATTGTTCGTACCGCGTTTTATCGACGATCGTTTAAATCGTAATACGGTTCGTCGATTCCAATTCGTTATTGTTACGAGAACGTTCGGGCAAATCCGAAACTAAAACGGGCAAATTGTCGGCGTTCGGAAAGATTGATTAGTTTTTCATAATTCGTAAATAGAGGAGCGCGCGTACGAAAATATACGGGAAAAGAACGAGTTTTGTTTACACAGTCTATCAAATTGTTATTTTCGCGCTCCCTTTTATTTTTAAATTTATAGTCGCCGTTCAAGGTATAATTTATTAACATATAAAACCCAGCGCGCTCACGCCCCCACGCACGCACACACACATACACACACACACACACACACACACACACACACATATATATATATATACACACGAGTTAGCGGTGTCGAAATTTTTAAAAGATAGCGTGGCATTTTCAAAACTTCTCGTTCTCCACCTTAACACGTATATATTATTTTTATGGCCGTATAACGAGGTTAAATAACAGTCGGTCTCCGGGCAATAATTTTCGAAAAGTGCACCGACATTTCGCGAAACTACGCGCCGGTCGATATTTATTTCTCGGCCGAGACTCCATTTCGGTGCACGCGATTATACGTGTAACCGCGGAAAACTATGGCGACCTGTACGTAGAGCGATTACGAATAAAAATCCATTCGTCCGGACCCTTACGCGTTAAATACGCGCAAACGGTTGTCAACGAACGTGTGTCACGCGATTGGCTACCCCAAACGCCGAGCAGACGGCGGTGCGTTCCGACGTTTGTCGCCGTTAACGTTCGAGAGGTTAATCGAGTGTGTGTCGAAACGTTCCGATAGCAAATCCATTCGTTATAATAAACCCGTACGTCGGTTATTAGAGTGGCCGACTTGCCGCGAACAAAGTAATACGTTGCGTATATATATATATATTTGTTCGATTCGAAAAGTCGAGTTTGAAAGTGAATTCGCACCGCCGAGCTAAGAGTGTTCCGCGACGCGAAATGAACGCGTCGGCGAAACGAATTACGTCTGAAAAATGCGAATGGAAAAACAATACGTCGTACTTTTTTCCCTCCGGGCGAAAACTTTTAACGTCACCGGCACTACTACTGTTCTTATTACTACTACTACTACTACTACTACTACTACTACTGCTATTACTGTTATTGCTATTGCCGGGCGCGTAAACAAATTATTTATACGTAATTAAAAGCGTAAGGGAATAAAGCGGAATAAAAAAAAAAACAAAAGGCGGCGGTGACTATTAGGAACGAAAAAAGTGTCTCCCGTTTCCGTTGTTATCGACCCGGCGGCCGTTCGTAGGCGTTTCGGTCGGTCGGATTTCGTTTCGTACTGGGACGAACCTCGGCGACCATCCCTCACCGCCCCGACCGACCGTTACCGCGCGCAGAACGCGCCCGGTCGACGATATTCGCGAAAATAAAACAATTTACGAGGAAATAAGAAACCGTACACGAAGACGGCCGGTAATTGTGTGTACGAGGGACGGGCTGGTATAGTTCGTAAAAGCTCCGGGCGCGTAATTAAGCGCGCGAACGCGCCGAGACGTAATAACGGCCCGGGCCCGTTTGGTCGACCCGATTTGCTTCGCCGGAGTTTTATGGTCGAATAAGTATCGTGTTCGTAATTAAACTCGAGTCCGCGAAACGCGTGCGATTCGTCCGTTCGTCGGTTTTTCAACGCCTTCTTCGTCACGTACGCGCGGGCCCCGGGGAAAACGACCTTGGCGACGACCGTTTCGGGTGTGAACGGTCAAGGTCGTCGCGTAACGACGTAACACGGCGTCTTCGCGGTGGGAACAAAAACGACCGCCGTCATTGTGCTGGCCCCGGACCTCGGTGCCGTATTCCGATCGCGCGCGCGGACCGGTCCGGACGACGATGGTCACCGACGCCGTGACGACGGGTCGCGGTTCGCGGACGTTCGTAGTGTTGGCCACGCTGTTCCTGCTGTACCTGGCGCTGCCGCACACGGCCGACGCCGGACGACGACGGGCCGCCGCCAAGCATCGCAAACACCACTGGAGGGCGGACGTGATAAAGAATCATCTGATGAATCACAAGAGTCTCGAGGGAATGGCGCGGCTGGTCGACGGCCAGACCGAGTACGAAGGTACGAACGAACGAAAAACGGGGACTGTTTGTTAACCGGTGGGCCCTTCTCGCCCAGAGGGTCCGCGAGGTGGCTTCGAACTTGTTCGGTGTTGTTAAGACGTCTAACGCGATACGCGAGCCTTCGGTCGGCAAATCGGACGTTTCGTTAAACGTTAAAACGAAAAACGACGGGAAATTAACGGCATTTTCGAACATGTTTACGTGTTATATTTTTGGAATTATAACAATAACAAAGGTGACGGTGAATGATTGAGCGCTGCCGTACGACGAACATAAATGTTTTATTATTGTTCCGAATTCGGAAGCGCCGGTTATGGCGCAAATAGCCGAGCTTAATATTTCGAGCGTTACGATCATACGAAAATCGTTCGCGTTCGAAACGCGCGTCTTTCCTTTTTCGTTCTTTTTACTCGCGATGTTCGGGTTATCTTGAACCACGCGCGCGCTGGTAAACCAACGAGAGAATCGGCAAACGTTTCGGTATATCGTAACACGACCGGAAACGATTTACCGATAAGCACTCGCCGTCAAAATGGTTCGCGGACGTAAAAAAAAAAAAACACTACGCCGTTCTGGACCGTGTTTTTTAATTAAAGGGGATTGGTCCGTCGGGTGTATCGCTTAATTGCATTGTCGGATGTCGCGGTCCGAAAACGGCGTTCGCGTGTACGATCACTGCACGCGCGCGCCCGTGCGGGTAAGGACATAATTTACGCGTACACGATTTGAGCGCGGGATTTCGGGCCACACGGTGCCGTCTCGGGGAACCGTCGCGATCTGCCGATCACGTATTTATCGTTCGCGTAACGAATACCGTGCCGACGGCGCTGTTAACACGTGGAAGCCACCGACGGCGGTAATTTCAGCCGGAGTGCGTTTCGTCCATTCGCGATTCGTTATCGAATCGACGACGCGGCCGACCCCGCGTATGTCGAACTTCGCCTAAGCCGGACGCATTTCGAGAACGCACGTGTCCCACGGACCGTCGCCTATTGTATCGATTACATTTCGAGACCCACTGTCGTCCTTGTGTCGTCGCCGACATTTGTAATTCCAATTACGTCGCCGTACGGACCCAAAACGAAAACCCCCCCGGAAACCACCGCGGGGCCCGTTTCGCCGTCGTTTCCAATGATAATGGTAATCGTCGACACCGGTGTCGTGTACCGGTCGATCGATAAATAGACGGACGGAGAAACATTTTTATACGTTTACCTCCGCGCCGGCACGGTCTAAATGTACGTGAATTCGCTCGAATTACAATTTAACGGCACGCGTGGCGGCGACTCGTGAAAACGCGAGAGAAAAAAAAAGTAGTCGGTAAACGAGACGAATAAAAAGTAAAACGTAATAGTACGTAGCGCGCGAGGCCGGGAAAAATACGTCGAAAACGTCGACGTTTATCACCGTACGCCGGTACTATACCGAACCACTTAGTTGGAATTGGACAAAGAAAAGCCGATTTGGCGGACGAAAGGAATGGGCCACGTATCGCCGGATAATTGATAGTATTATCGGCGGGACGGTGCGGAGAGTTCGGGCCCGGGGGCGTATCAATCGAAATACAATTACGCGGTCCCCGAGTACGGTCGTAAAAGCGTTCGCGACGTTTACGCGTCGTGAAAACAATATCGGGCGGGCGGGCGCGCGTAAGTCGGCAAAACGGACAAACGGTGAACATTATTCGGTGTTGTCGACGGCAGGTAACGTGGAGGTCTTTCACATGGGCAAATGGGGCGCGGTGTGCGACGACGAATGGGACGCGCGCGACGGACGGGTGGTCTGCAGACAGCTGGGCTTCAACGGCACCGTCCACCGGGTCACGCACAATTCGTATTTCGGACAAACGGCGAGTACGGCGAACGTATTAAAATATCTTTAGCGGTAACCGCGTCTCGTGTAACTACGGCGAACGCGAACGACCGGTACGTTTTCAGGAAGCTATTGGATGGACAACGTGCGGTGTGGCGGCCAAGAATCGGAAGTGTCCGAATGCCGATTCGACAGCTGGGGCGAGCACGATTGCGATCCGTCCGAGGCGGCGGGCGTGGTGTGCGACCACGACCACCGTCGCACACCCGGAACCGACGCACCCGACCAACGCGCGCCCGTCGCCAAGCCCGGGAAAATGGACAAACGCAAAATCCAAGTAATGATTGTCGAACGTGTACGTGTGACCGGACAGGTTACGTCGGTTAGGCCTTTCTGGACCACGAAATATGGCACGTGCCCGCTTGTACGGTCGTCACCGTATCCGTGGTCGTGAATTCGGCGATAGCGCGGGGCTCTGATAACCTGTATTTTTTGACGACCTTTATTTTCTGTCTTATAGTATATTCGTTAAATATAAAGTGCGCGGATTTATTTTTCTTATTACGAACGTTCCGTTCGTTTAATTGATCGACGACATTTTTCGGTCCGTCCGAAAACGTATTTCGTTCGTTCTACGGGCGATAAAAAAGCTGGGGACAACTTTTAACGACGTTTTCGATTTACTTTTACGTTTTACGCACAATTACAATCGCGTATAACTTATTTCGAAAATATTTCGGCCGACGTTTAATTCGTTTCGTCCCAATATTCGACAATCGTCGAAATTCGCGTTAAAATTTGCAAACTATCCGAAAGCGTACATCATTTTAGTACACCGAGAAAATCGGTTTACGATTTGCCATCCATTTCGAACAACAATAATCGATAGTATTTTGAAAATCGCCGGGTTTCGTATCGTAAAAAAAAATTAATTATCATCTCCCTCCTCCCCCCAAGGACGTTGCTGGATCGAGCGTCGAGTTGCGATTGGTCGGCGGCCGAACGCCGGAAGAAGGCCGAGTGGAAGTCAAGACCAACGACGGTGAGTCCCTTCGTTTATTATAATATTTCGTCGGTCGATGGACCTCTAAGGTGTAAATGACACTCGTTAAAGTAAATTTGGTTTATCGAACGCGAGACGTTTACGCGCGCGCGTATCTTAGTACTAAATTCGGCTCTTGGTGCGGAGTTATACGCGCGAAAAGGTGTCCCTGTAACGTAAATATTTACAGTTCGTTAGCGTCGCTCGTTGTTTGATTTCGTTCCGAAAGGGTGGTAACTTTTTAACAATACCTTCGACGTTCGCGTTTCGCGCGGACTCTACGGAACGACCACCACCGAGCCCGGCCGGCGACGATATTTCAAAATAATTGCCCGTTTCCGTAACCGAATCGGTCGCTTTCGGGGCGGTGTGAAAATAAATATACTCGCCCGTTCGTTTCGATCGATTAATTTTATCCCGCGGCCCATTCGATACGACGAAACTGACTGGTCCGTTCGTAAGAGTGGTCACGCTTAGGTATTGTATACGCGGCCGTGCTAGGAAGTCGACCGTCGAGAATGGTATAATCGTAAATATCGCCGTCGGTTTTGTCGTTTACATAAAAAGGTAACCGGAGACGGGCACTTTTCGGGACGTTGTTTACTCCGCGGCGCGCCCAAAAGTTATTCGATACATTTTTAAAACGCCCATATATATATTGTTTTAAGCCGAATCCGTCGGATATTCAGCGCAATTACGAGCGCCATTCATTTTAAATGCGTCGACGGAACACGTAATCTTCGCCAACTTATTCCCGTTAAAAATTTTAATACTTTTACGCGTATCGCTAACGTCGGCGTCGCGAATTCCGCCGTTCAATTATTCAATTTAATCACGATCTACGTTTTTCGATCCGAGCGCGACGAATAAAACGCAAAGACATTTACCGAAAACGTTAATTTATTCGGAAATTGGCGGGCAAATATATATATATGTGTGTGTGTGTGTACGGAAAATTGAAGCGAAGACACTTCGCGCAGACGTTTCTTAATTAAAAGTTAATTGGTATCTATTAAAATCGTTTTGTTTCGCCGTGAGCCTAATTATTATCAAATGAAATTTGTTCACTGTCACGCGGCGTCGACTTTTAAGTATTCCCGCCGAACGTCAAGGAGCGTTAAATTAACGAACACAATAACCCTTCGCGTATATATATATATACATATCGGACGTACGTACGACGATTATTTAGTACGGGGCAATATAACTTCTCGCCGTCTCTTCGTTTACAATATATCGATAATTAAACGCGAGCGTACGACGGAATCTCCTTAATTCCGACTAAATTACCAATTAGCGTAATAAAGTTGCGCACGGCTCGGAGTAGTTGAACCACCGAGTTCCGATCCCTAGATGATTCTCGTCCGCGCCGCCGGCCGAGGCGTACCGAACGCTATTCCGACGAAAAAAACCGACAAATTCCGAGCGCCGTATAGAATACACGGCGTCGTACAGGTTATCGGACGGTCGTTACCGCGTTTGTCGTGCTCCGTGTGTTTCTCGGATTCGCGGCGTAAATCGCCGACACTTGACGAATGAACGAACAACGAACGTGAGCGGGCCGTTTCGTACGACGAACTAACTACGGCCGCACTCGTCGGAATGTTCGGTCGTTCGGATTTATCGATATTTAATCGATGAACGAACGGCCGAATCCGTTGTCCGGTTGAGCGAACGCGTTTCGTCGAACGCGGTACAATGTTTGTGTATTTGAATTTAGAAATTCGGCGCCGTCGCCCGTTATTCGCGAAACGCGATCAATTTTCTCGTCGAACGTACTTTTGCACCCTCGCGCGTTTTACGAAAAACTACGGCTGGTGACGACCGCGTAAAATAAAAAGTTCGCCTTTTACATACAACAGGCGTGGCGTAGCGCGTTCACGATTTATGTACTTCAATAACGCCGCGTTTTGTATTTGATTTGTAAAAACGTTGTATTTGTTTTTCGCGAAACGACGGCGGTTGCGGACATTTTACGCGCGCGCGTTTCTTAACACTTCGACGCGTGTTCCGCGTTCGTTCACGTTATTACGAGAAAACAGGGACGTCGTTTATAAATAGGGCGAATAAAAGTCGACGACCAGACCGAATCGCTTTTACTCGACCATGTCCACGTCGGCGCTTTTTATTTTTCCCATAACGTCCATATGCATATTTATAGAGTTACCGGCGTAACTATTCGAATTTTTGTTTCGTTTTTATTGTTTTATTGTATATCGTACAATACCTATAACGATACGACCCTACCGATCCGTGTCCCGAATAAAAACACGGGGTCGTCGTGAATTTTTAAAAGCGCACGTACCACGGTTAGGAATACACGCGGAATCTAGCCGGGTCGGGGCGGGGACCTAGCGAACTTTTCCGCGAGTGTAATATTTTCACGGGCAGCGATCGACCTATATTTTATACGTACTTCTGGTCCGTGCGACTTTGTTCCGCTCACGTATTTGTTCCCCAAAAGCGTCCGGTCGATTCGTTCGGGACAAACTACCGATAAAACGTCGGAAATCCGTCGGCAACTCGCCAAAGTCAGCGCTCCGTTACTTGAACGACGAGAAATAAGGCGTAAAAAATACGTTTACCGGACTACGTAAGTAAAACGTAACGTTTCGTTTCGCGGATAAAAAGGCAATTCGGTCGTCCCCACGGGGGAGGAACGTTCCGGCGCTCGCGGACGGTCACGGTCCGAAAGAGACTGGCGGAATCGTTCACGAATTCCGAACCGTCTTTCGACGAGTTGACCGTATTTGTTTATTCGTTCGTTCTGACCCGTTTTATGTTTTTTTTTGTTGTCTCGTCAAGGTTGGGGAGTGATTTGCGGCGACGGGTTCGGCGTCCCGGAGTCGATGGTCGTATGCCGTTCCGCCGGCCATGGGTACGCCGCCGGGGCGTTGCAAACGGACCAGTTCGGCGGACTCGATCGACCGGTCGTGTTGTCCGCGGTCGAGTGTGCCGGCAACGAATCGTCGTTGGCTCATTGTTTCTATCGGCACAAGGCCACGTGCTCGTCCAGAAAAGAGACGGTGGCCGCCGTGGTGTGCGTCCGAGGTAAGTGAGACGCGCGCGTTTACGGAACCGACGAACTACGCCGATTTCGCGAGCACGAAGTTCTCGACCTTTCGTATACACGCTACGTTTTCCCGAGAGCCGTAATTGTGATCCGTTGTGCACTCGTCGGCTTTCGGACGAATAATAACATCGCCTGGCCGGCGTTCGGTTCGTTATTCGGGCGGGCGTTTGTTGTTTTTGGCGGTCCTAAGTCGCGGACAATTGGTCGGACGGTTTTCGGTTGGTTTTTTAATAGCGAAACGCGGCGCGGTTATCGGACGATTTTCATCTAATCATTCCGGTACGAACGTAATTGTCGTTAATCGTTTAGCGTTGGAAACGACGAGGGACGCGCGATAAAGCCGTGTGTACTACACGGGTCGTTCGTTCGAGAATGATATGAACAAATAACGTCCGGATTGGCCGCGGCGCAGCGGTGGCTGTGTATATACTGTTTGCGATAACCGTTATAGGACAGTTTTATCGGGCCCGGCCGTAAAACGGACACAAACGGGCCTGGTTTAAAATAGACGAGAAATTATCGGAGTAATTTTCGTGTCCGCGCCGAAATATACTACTTGACGAGAACGTACGTATAACGTCATATATATATATATATATAAATGTATACGCGCGCGCGTTTATCGTCAAGCGGGCTAAATTTTCGTTTAGAAGCGAGAACGTTAACGTCGCGTTAACAAATTTTATTTACGAACCGACTCGGGCGTAAACGTTTCGTAGTACACACGACGTCGCTTCGTGGCCGCACCGCGTTCGGCCGTCCGTAAAGCTCGCGTGAGGCTGGATGGGTGGTGCCGTTCGGACGGAATCCGCGTGCGAAATCGTACCCGCGGACCAGACAACCAACCGTTTATTGCGGGGATACCGCGCGCGCAATGCCGACGTTAGTGTTGGTCGACCACGTTCGTTTTATTTGGCCGAATCGGCGCTGTCGGATCGAACGCAGTTCGTCCATTATCGGGCGCGCGTCGCGAATAACCGACCGGCTGGTTTATCCGACCGAACGTCGCGACGCGTTTAACGTGTTCGACGGGAACGTATACCGTTTTCCCGGACAGTTAAGGCGGTCACGTTCCCAATATATACCGTACGTGTGTAACGGTAAATCGGTCGGAGAATGTACGGGACGCGGCGATTACACACGGCGGGCTCGGGGACGGTCGACACGTGGACATTTCACGGGACGAATTGTCGTACGGAGTTACCCTACGTCCGTATGTCGACGAATTTCCATTACGCGTCGACAATAATAATAATATTCCGAACGGTATACGTTCAACTAAGACATACGCCGAAGTACCGTCGTCCCGGCTCAGTTTCGCGCCCGAAATATCCGTATTTACGAACCGCGTCGTTTCGTTTTTATAGACGGGCGGATCAATTTATCGACCCTCCGTACGGCCCGTTGTCCGCGTTCAGTAGTTGCGCGGATTATTACGATTTACGATATTATCGATAATTTAACGGGCGTACGGGGGAATTAAAGAAACCGAGGATTTTCCCGTAAAGCCGGGGCGCGTTCGGCTGCCGCCGCGACGGGTGTCGCGTATCGAATACGAGAACCGGTACCGAAACGACCGGTGGTCATTGCCGTCCGGCATTTCGGGATGCCCGCCAGACCGTCTTCGTGTTTTTTCGTTTACGCGCGCACGCGTATCAGGGATCGAAAAGTTCCCCCCGATATCACTGGCGGGGCGGAAGGCACCGTTTACTCCGTCGAATTGTTGGACCGGCCCGACGTGTACCAATGGCTTACGACGTCGGAACTCCCATTCGAGTCCGACATTCGGCGAATAGCTGAAAAAGTCGCGCGACAAGAATACAACGACGCTTTTCGATCGACCGAACGCAGCCGACACGGACCGTTGTCGCGGTCTGGTCGTCGATTGGGTTTCGACGTCGCGCGCGATACGTTTCTCAACCGCGATTGTTACTTCGGTTCGTAAACGAAAACCCGAACGACGAACAACGGCCGGGTGACGGACGAGTCGCTGATTTCCGAATATAGTACCTCGAGGCGAATAGCGTGGCCGATCGAAACGAGCAAATCCGAAACGGAAGGCAGAGCCACGTCCGTCTGTTCGTTAGTGACGGGCGATTGTTCGCGAGAAATTCGCGCGTCGAAGACAAACGGTCGACTCATGTTTTCGTCGCGCTTGGTAAGCAGTTGTCCGCACCCGGAAGCCTTTGTCTCACGCGGTGGTACACTACATTTTGGATCCGACCACAAAGGCGTTTTCGTTCGTCGGACTGGACACGTGCCGACCATTTCGGGCGGCCGAAATCAATTCCGGTAGACCAATCGGTTACGGACCGCGGCACAGACGCCGTCCCGACGGATTTTCGACCGATTCGAATTTTAACGAAAACAGAAATCGCCACGATTCCCGTGATTAACGGCGGCTAACTAGCTACGTGGACCTTTAGTATTTCTTGGGTACTATGGCGTGTGGGTTTTCGCGTCGGGAAAACGGAAAAAGCGCTTCGTAAAATTAATGAAAGTGTCGACGCCGAACGGCGCAAATTGACAACGGCGCGTACCCGGAGAAAAACGTTTTATTGGCCGGGTCGTTCTCAAAGATCATCGGCAACGAAGAATCCGTCGGCGGCTGTACGGACGTTTTTAATTAAAAACTTTCGCGTCGGCAACACTTTTGTACGAAATTTCGGGATTACCTGTCCGCAGAGTACACCTGGTACGCCCGGGGGGGGGGGGAACATCAAAACGCTATTGGCCTGAAAAATCGATTGCTTAATTAACTATCGATCGGAATTCCGGCGGTATTGTACGTTTTCGCGGGCGGTATATGGCGGCGTCGACGGAACGACAATAGACCGAAAAGCGATTGCCGACGAATTTCGAACCGACGGCGGATTGGGTGCATTTTCGACTTTTGCCGTACACGATTTCGGGATAAAGCACTCGACATGTCGACAACATTGTTCGCTTTGATCCGCCATTCTCAATTGTTCGTCGATTATGCGCCCGTTCGGGACGTAACGTTTCGTCGTGGACGGCCGATTTCGATTTTCGAAAAATGCCCGCCACACGAATTATCGTTCCTGTCCCGGAATACCGTGTGCCTAACGCGCGGTAAACGAACTAGTTTTCGTTCGTTTCGCGTACGTATCTGCCCGTGCCCGGTTCGTACGCGGTTTTGGGCGGTTCGACCGTTCACTTTTATTCAAAACGAAAATCAGTGGACAATCGCCGTCGACGCGAAAATACCGGCGGACGAAGAGGAATGTTCGCCTACGACGTAGTTCGCGTTTTTTCGTCCCGGCCCAAAAAAAGGAGTTTTAAACATGTTCGAACTCGTTTAGGGTAATATTCGACGGACGGGTGGTTACCGTGGTTTCGAACGGTGGTACGCGTCCACGAACCTAATCGTAACGAGTTTGTTTTCGGAAAAAATATTAATTTATCGAATCCTCGACGTACGCGATAGTTTCTCCTTTCACGCGCGAACGGACCCCCTTCGAATAATCGTCGTTTTCCTCGCGTGTTTGTCGTTTCGTCGGTTTCGTTTACACGGGGCGCGTCATATACGTATTCGGTTTTTATGTTTTCCGGTTTCTCGCGATTCCTCCGCCGTCCCAGAAATGGCGGATCTGGCGGTGAACGCCGACGAGCTGGTCCGGTCGGCGTACTTGGAGGATAGGCAAATGTACTTCTTGCAGTGCGCCATGGAGGAGAACTGTCTGGCCTCGACCGCGTACCAGCTCCGGCAAGAGGAAACCGACTGGCATCTGGTCACCAGGAGACTATTGAGATTCACCGCGAAAATCACCAACGTCGGTACCGCCCCGTTCCGGCCCGCCGTACCCAAACACCTGTGGCAGTTCCATCAGTGTCACATGTACGTATCGTTTAAATATTCACGTACGACGAGACGCGACGGTGTTCTCCGAGAGACACTGCGCCGACAATTACCGCGTTCGCCTGGTGTCCCGACCGGGCGAACGGTTTTTACGTCCGACGTGCCGTATTCGGGTGTCCAACGTGGTTTCGATCAAATCGAACGGGAAATAGTAAAACGCCGCGAGACGAAACCGACTTCGTGGACGACGGCCAATCGACTTTAATCGGCCAACATTGTCGTACGGCCAACGGTTTTCCGTTACCCTAAACGTGTTTACGGTAACGTCGCACGGATTTCGGTGGACGCGCGACCGTTTTCAACGTACACCGACTGTGTGACGACCACCACGTCGTTCGTTGGAAAGGCGAGGCGCGCGACGATCGGCGATTGAGATTTCGGTCGGCGAAATACGGGGACGCGTTAAACGCGCCGCCCGTGTCCCGACGAACGTGCCTCGTTTTTCGGACGTCGCGCGCTTTTATTTGTACCAACCGGCTGCCGCCGGCGCGCTCGTTTTCTCGTTCGCCGAACGAAACCCATCCGGCCGTCGGACATTTAGCCGTTTCGTCCGCTCCGCGAATCGTTTAC
The DNA here is from genome assembly GCA_025469175.1 of Geopemphigus sp. TES_GeoC_2020. Lineage (NCBI taxonomy): Eukaryota > Metazoa > Arthropoda > Insecta > Hemiptera > Aphididae > Geopemphigus > Geopemphigus sp. TES_GeoC_2020. The sequence goes on from JAIPRN010001104.1 coordinate 26,722, forward strand.
GTGTTCGATTCTCGGCGCCGTTTCGGGGCCATCTCGTCGTCGGAATGCTCACGGTTGGCCGCTACGAACGGCGAGAATTGTACGAAAATTACTCGACACCGGGGATAGGGAGGAGAGAAAAACCTCTTCCCCAACCAGTGTAAATACCCCTTGTTTCGCTACGCGGTGGTCGTTACGAATCCTCGGACGTCCGGTCGCCCGGGTAAACCGTTACGTGGAATGTTCGCCACGAACGTACGTTTTCCGACGATTAGCGACTATTTATAACGTTAATGAATTCGTTCTCGCGAATTTTAATCGTATCGCGTTTCTATCGTTAACCGAATACGACGGCTGCTCGTCGATTGTTTCGCGTGTCTTTCTTCACTCTGTTCGTTTTATTCGATTTGACGGGCAATGGCCTTTTTTACATAAAAAAAAACAAAACTTAAAACGACGTACGATTTATAACGTTAACACTAACACGTACGAGTAATTAAGACTAAATGAAGGATAGGCGTTGGCGCTAGTCTTCTTTAAGGCTCGTTGGCCATATAATTGGTGATAGTAAAACGAACATAGAAATGTGCAGTAGATCGTAAGTGTAACGGGCTGGTACGTCGAGACAAAGTAAAGGACAGGAGAGGTTATTATTTAATAACCCAGTAACGAATGTAATACCCGCGTCGTGTCTACTAAGATAAGCCAAGATAAGTAGCGACTGGTGTGTATAGTTATGTGGTTTACAGGGGAATATCAAGTACGAGTTTAGTTTACGTTGAACACGCTCAAGCTGTTTTCAACCATCGGCCGTGCGTTTTATTATCGTCTAAATAATCCCGGGTATTCCGTTTCGACGAAAGTACGTGGAAAACCGTACCGGGGAATTCGGTCCCATTCTCATTGTGGAGACAACGGCGGGCGATCGGTATACGCGCGCGCCATACAAATCGAGACGAACGTTTTCCGACGTTTGTTTATAAAAAAAACGGCCGAAGCGACGGACGAGAACACACAATTGGCGCCCGCATAAATTGTTTATCGTCCCGCGAATACCGAACAATAACGGTTAGTTATACTATCGCTACGTTTATAAAAGCGTCGTATTTATTATTAATAAACGCCACACGAAAGGGAAAAACGAAAAATCGAAATTAAAAACTTTTCAATAAAATTATGAAGTTCGAACGAATAATTAAATACGTTACGCGCGCGTAAATGTAAATCGAATCTCGTCGACATTTCCGTGGAAATCGTTTGTCGTGCGAACGGCGTATGGCACAGGAACGACCGCGCGACGAAACCGATCAATTAAAAAGCGAACGAGAATCGTTTTATATTAAGCGTAAGAAAATTGGAATGGCCGGAGAAATACTAATTAATAAACGAATTAATTCGCGTAACGTAAAACGAAACGGAAATAAATTACGGGCGCGTATAATTATCATTTTATAAACGTGTTAACGAAGACGAAAGACGAAATGGGACGGTAAAGCGTTTTCGGATAATTTTCACGCGGCCGGTGGTAATGGTTTAGCGGCGTGCGGCGGGAGTATAGTCTCGACAATGACAAAACCGGGCTTCGTCAAACCATATCCGACGGAGTAAAACGGGAAGCGGGGACCGTTCGATTAACAGCGCGTCGTGCGCTACAAGCCGCGGCGCGTTTAGATCGATTTCGCCAGGGGGGGGGGAAATGCCGTTTCCCGATCGGCCCGTGTCGGTTAATAAAATCCGGAACGTTCGATACGACCGTGCGGTAAAAGGACGCGCGTGTCGAGTGCCGACGACAAAAGGGCCGGGAAATTTGAAGGGCCGTGCGAAACGTACCCGAGCGCCCACACAACGATCATAAAGATCACTCGACGACGGTCAATGGGAGAAATCGATCGGCGTAAACGATGTCGCGGGACAGTTTCGTGTCGGGTGCGTTCGGATACGTCCCGCGGTGACGTCGAATGGCCGATTGGGGACAGGGACGTTCGGGGGCACTCGGCGGACGAATTTCGGATTAGCGCGCGCTCGAACCGGGTAAATAATATCGGGACGATACTGGACGTTCGTACGCACGTATATTGGTACTGTTCCGCGCGTCGTCCGAACGGGCGCAGATAACGTTATCTCGCCGGACCCGACCGCGCGATAATTATTCGGGCAATCCGGGACGGTTTGGCCGACGAATTCGTCGAAAAAAGCAAACAACGCGACGTTCGCCTACGAAGCGTTCCTCAACACCCCACATCGCATACGGGAAATCTCGCCATCGGTTGGCCGATAGGTAAAGAACAAAGGGGCCGTCGCTCTGAAAGGGACACGTGTTTGGCGCAGGCACTATCACAGCATGGAGGTGTTCGCCACGTTCGACGTGCTGGACGGCGGTGGCGTGAAAGTGGCCGAGGGCCATAAGGCGTCGTTTTGCCTGGAGGACAACCAGTGCACGGACGGCGCGAAACCGGTGTACGCGTGCGCCAACTACGGCGACCAAGGCATATCGGTCAACTGTTCGGACATTTACCGTCACAACATCGACTGCCAGTGGGTGGACATCACGGACCTTAGCCCGGGACTGTACACGCTCAAGGTAAACCGGGCAAACGATTATACGTTTGTATACGAAACACAACGCGCCGTTCGATTTTCGTACCGGACGGGACGCGGCGTTTCCGGCCGCCATTTTCGCCGTCGTACGGCAACACTTTTCGCGCGCGCCGTCGGTGGTCGTCCCGACCGCCGCGATAATAATTTATCCGCCGGGCGTTTAATCGCAAATTTCGCCCACCCAACGGCGGCCGTCGTCGCGTCATTTCGACTTTGGCGCGTGTTGCCGTAACAGGCGACGCGACGCTAGACGCCGTTTTTCCGATAACGCGTTATTTTCATTACCTCGCCCGTGTTTTTGTCGTTCAGGTGTCTGTCAATCCCGAGTACAAAATCCCAGAGATGACGTTCACCAACAACGCGGCCGTGTGCTCCGTGTACTACTCCGAGAGCTTCGTGAAAATTCACGACTGCGTCGTCCAGAATCCGTGAAACGGCCGTCGCCGTCGTCGCGATAATTATTATTATAATATTAAATACACGTACGTATCGAGTAAAACACGCGCGTTTTGTTTCGCGCGCGTGCTACTACTCCCCTGCCTGGAGCGTGTCAACGAGACGGGGACGATAATGGCGAAAATCTATAAACGTGGACGGCCCAACGGAACGTCTAATCGTTAAGTGGACGTCGCGATTGGTACGATTATTTTCGAACACAAAACATCACGTTATTTCGTTCCCGGCTCCGACGTGGTCGATCCTAAACTAAATGGGGGGGTACGTCAAACAGGCGACGGGTCGCTCCTTGGCGAACGGACGACGACGGCGGTGGGGTTTACGCGGTTGCCCGGAAAATTGTTTTCTTCCTTCGTTCGGTCCCGACGGTGGACACGAAAATCGCCGGACTGTTTCGCGTTACTACGACGGCGACGCGTCTTACGATTGGGCCCCCGAGCCGTTTTCCGGGCGAGAGGACGAACGTTTCGGCTAATCGAAAATTACGTTTCCCTAACTTAACGGGTCCCCGTAAATCGAACCTACGTCGCGGCAACAGAACGTACGTGTTATCCGGTTCGTCGTTACGTTTTTCGTCGCCGTTATCGAGTTTGCCCGTCGTCGACACGATCCAAACGAATACGGTGACCCACAACAAACGGACCCGTTTCGCGTGTCCGAGAATCTGTCGGGTCCGAGGACGGCTGAAAAGGAGAAAAAAACGACGAATTTTTGTTTTCGAACAATCATATTTTACTGGTACACATATCCATCGAAATTCTAAAAAATAAACAACAGATAAAGTCGCTAACTAAGAATAGTTCGAATCCGATAATTAATATTAACACAGATGGTCGATTCGTACATACGAATATATATATTAAACATCTATTATAGAATATATTTAATTTAAACGTATAGTAAATAATAGAAGTAGTAGTAGTAGTTTTTTTACTTTTCAATCGTCTACAATTTCGTTACGTTTTCTATGTTTTATTATTATTATTAGTATTTTTTTTAACAACGTCCCGATAAACGCTTAAAATTATATAATTTTTACGACCGAACGAAAAAAAATATATATATATGTAACTTCTAATAAACACAAACGCTATTTACACGTCGTACGACTATATATTACATACTAAACGAACAAACAAAAAAAAAAACCCGTATAATTTCGCGCGTTTTTTTTATTATTTAACATTATTGTGGATCGTGCAGACCGGAGTCGTTCGACTGGTACAAACAAAATGTATTTCCGTTTTGTCGTTGAAATTGCTTTTTAAATTTCTTATAAACCTTTATTCGTTAATACACCTATATAATTCAATATACAATCAGTACAATTTAATTATTAATCAATATTTTTCTAATATTAATTTAGATAATTTTGAGCAGTCTATGAAATTACTTTTTACACACGTTCTTCGCAAATACGTATATATATATATATATATATATACTCGCGTAGAACGTCGCAAAACAATAAAAACAAAGTTAGATGGCGAATAGCTTATTCGTTTGAGAATAGTCACAGCCCGATTTCGTTTTTTTTTTTTTTGTTATTTTTTAACGGGTATATTCGTATAATATATCGTTTTCGAAGTGTAAATGTTCGCGAGAGAGAGAGAGAGAGAGAGAGAGACAGACAGACAGACAGACAGTGTAACGTTAGTAGTATAATCTAAGACGGTATATTATTTTAAAGTTCGAAACAGCAGTGACCCTTTTTTCGTCGTTAGAAAACGTCCACAATAAACAAAGAACCCGTAGAACAAGCGAAACGCAAAAGCTTGGGTCCCGGTCGTGATAGAATATAACGCGCGGTGCGTAACCTAAAATTCGCCTAAAAACCAAACGAAAAAACGAAACGAAAGATAACGAAAACAGTAATGAAAAAACGGGATTTTTAAATCGAGACAAGTGTAAACTATACGTATATCGCTTAACAGGGTATAAAAGTAAAACGTACATTGTACGCGGGTGGGTATACGCGATTGTTGATGAACTTGGGTAGAAAATCGCGCGCGCCGGGAGGAGAGAAAACGGAAACGAACGCGCGCCCTAAACGTAATTGACGGAAAACGTCGTTGGCTTCGCGCCACGTTCGAACTAAAAAAGTAAATACAAAAATAATCGTTAATCCGAATAAAATACAAACGACGGTAATACTACGTTATCGTTGAACGGGACACCGATATTTACGGAGAACCACCGCTAAACGAGATATCGATACACATTTTTTATTGTCGTTTTAAAAAAAACACAAAAAAATACAACGACGAAAAAGAAAACCGAAAAAACCACCCCTCCCTAAAAGAAATACGTGAGCGTACGTACCGTACCGTACGTATAAACGAAAAGACAAACGTTGTTTTTTGGATCCCCGAGGCTTAGAAAACGACTAATAAAATGTCAATTCGATTCATCGAGTGAGAAAAACGATACACTACGTGCCGTATGTAGACAGTGTCGCTAACTTCAAATCTACTACGCGCGCACGTACACGCACATACCTATCGAACGAGTGTAAGTCAATAACGTTAAACGATAAAAGATTTATATCTACGTATATATATATATATATATATATACGTGTACATGGGCACGCGTACGCGGCGTATATTTCTATGTTATGTATAGTAAAGATTCAAAAAGACGTACTACGATTCGCTTGCTCTATAAATGTCGTAACGCAATTAACGATATTCGTTATATTATACTTCGATTTCGTTCCGAAAAACTGCCGAAAATCTAACTCGACGTTTATAAACGTTATACAATAACAACAACAACAATAATAATAATATTTAAAAATCTAATATTTATATATATATAATATACACGTGTCGTCACGCGTACACATATTATCGTAATAATAAATGTTCTATATATAATAATAATATATTTTAATGGGTTCGAGAATCACAATAATTTTTTTTTTGTCGAAAATGTACGCTGTTTTTAGTTTCTTATATGGTTTAAACTTTTTTTTTTTTTTTGGATTTTTTTTTTCATCGTAATTAATCGTTAGCTCGGCGTCGCGTTTTTTGTTTCGCCCGTACACAGCTCATTGCAGGGTACATTTGCTCTCGATCTGAGACTTGAGTTCGTTCACCTGGGTCTCGATGGTGTTCTTCAATTCTGCGGAAAAAAAAGAACCCACCCCGAACAACGGAATAAATAACAATCGCCTGGCTCGGACGGTTCGCGCAATAATTACGAGCGACTCTTTAATACCCGCGGTCGGTTTTTTTACGCGACGGCCGAAAGTTTTCGGCACCACAACCAGAAAGTGTATAATACCCATCCCATCCGGCCGTAAGTTTCCATTCCGAAACTTTCCCTTATCGGTTTTAAACTACTCGTTCGCGTCCTCGGGTGTCGTTTATATCCTCCGCCCACCACCACCACCACCACCACCACCGCCGGTCGGAAATATCGTTATTATATTCCTACCGTTCTCGTCCGCGGGGGGAATATTATTTTTCGTTTTCGTCGCGTTCGAGAATTCCGCGAGATACAAACGTCAGCGCGCCCCTGAATCGTAGCGTTTCCATTTTCTCGGTCCCGTCGGTGTCGTTGCGAACGCGTCGGAAACGCATTCCCCACCCCCTACACACTCTCGAATAATTTTTTCGGCATTCGGCTCGTCCGCCGTGTTCTCGTGTACGACGGCCCGACGGAAACGGTACGATCGCATATGTGCGACATTCAGCCGGCCAACCGAAATCGCGCGAAACAGGTATAGGAAATCGCCGAAAAGGTTCCGTTAATTTGCCTAATCCGCGGCTATTTGGTGACCACCGTTTTGTTCGTCACACAGATTCGAATATATTATCATTTTTCGGGGCAATAGTCGGTTGGGCTATAAAAACCGCGGCCGAAAGTAGGCGACAAATACCGGCACACGGTTTTTTATCGATCGGCTACTCTCGGCCGGTCCAATCGGCTCCTCCCGACGTACGTCGCCGGAGACGAAAGAGTTTCGGCAAATTTATTATTATCGAACGAAGCCGTCGGTTATACCGTTCGGCGTGCCCATCCCTCGAACAACTTACCGGCGGGTGGGCCGCGCGTATAAATATCCGTCGGTTTGGAAACCGCGTCAATAACAACAACGGGCGCGCTATAACACGCCGTTGATTACCAAAACCGATGGCTGGACAATGACGGGGGAATAACGGGCCCATAAATGACTATCACGTTCAGCCGCGGCGATTGTCCGCCATTAACGCCATTGTGTTATTCGCGGAGAACAAACCGAAATTGGATTTGGCGATGACGTTAAATTGATAAGAAAACCGACTCGGCGCGTCCAATTATTTATCGGTCGTCCCGGGCGCGTTTAATTTACGGTTAAAAACGAGACGACGGTTGTCGAACCGCTTCGCGACTACTCCGACGTTTCGTTCCCAATATATGTGCGTGTGTCTGTGTGTAGGCATGCACGTTATTTAATTAAATTCGTCGCGTTTATTATATTTCCTTTGATTAAAAAGGAAAAAAATATCTCGTCCGACGATATCGATCGCGTACTAACCGACCGTCGTCTCCGCCACGTCGATCGTACGGAAATATTAATTTCGATAACACCGTTCCCTGCTCCGTCCACGATGTTCGCCCGATAAAAGAGATGCCCCTATTATGAACAACACTCCGGGAGGGGGATTGGTTTGGTTGGAGCGAACGGCACGTGTGAAAACCGCGAAAACGAAAACGATTCGAGCGGCTAAATGGCCGAACACGCGACGCGAACGTTAGACCCCGCGTATATTTTTAGTAGAACGTACCGGCGGGCCGGGCCGATGTGAATATGTAACAGTATCGAGGGACCGGCCGGCCACGCCGTTTCTAGATTTTAATTCGACCCGAGACCTTTTACCGGGACGACTTTTGATTAAATAAACGTAATATATCCGCGAACAGAAACCACGGGTGTACAACAACGGCGGTATTTCGACGTCCTCGTCGATGTTTTATTTATATTCGAAAACGGTAAGCGGACGACGATTGTTGGCTATTTATTATCGTACCCGACAGTGGTCCCGAACGTCCGTTTAATAATACTGATGAGACCTAGTCGTTTATTTCCACGTCCCGAAGGTCCGGAACGACTATCGTCGAAACGGAGAAACGTATTTATTCGATTTTTTTTTTTCGTCGGCCGATAACCGGTGTTCTTTTAAACATTACGCGCGCGCCAGTTCGCCAGCTAACGCTCTACTTTATTTATATATATATATATATACGCGTTTATATTGTATGGCCGGACAATTGTCCATGAATAAAACAAAAGTATCGGCGGTAAACCCGGAGGAATAAATCACGGGTAACGAGAGTAGTTCCTATTTATTTTTCGGGTGGGCCATGGTGGGGGGGGGTGGTGGTGGTGGAAGGGAAAGAAAAGTTGTCAACCATTTTCGTGCCGTCAAAAGGAAACGTTATCGAGTGAAAACGCCGGCGGCTTTTCGATTTTATGGCGCGTGTAACATTCGGCCTCGGATTTCGTTCCGTTTTCGGACCTTTCGGAAAGGATTATTATTATTTACCCGACCGAATCGATTACGCGATAATATTCGGACGAAAGACGGACACTAGCCATGCCGACGATAATGACGTGTTCCTGTGTCGGGCGACGAAACGATCGCGTCGCGGTCCGGCCGTCGAAAAATAAAAACGAAGCCGAAATGGTCGGCCGGACACCATCCACTGACGTGCCGCCGCGCGTATACGTCCGTACGCGTCGTCGAAACGGACCCCGAGCGTTTTTAAACACGACCGTAAGTTAGACGTTTTTAGCGTGTTTCGAGGGCGAACCGAATAATTATTATTATCACGAGCGCGCCTACGTTCCGCCACGTACGAATAAACAAACTAAACACGCGTTTCTCTCACTCGTAAATTCGTCCTCTTCTTCCATTTCCGCCTCTTTGGCCAATTCTTCGGGCGTTTTCTTTTTGCGCATCAACGGATTGGCGGGCTCCTCTTGTACCGGTTCGGGTAATTCTTCTTTCTTCTTGATGTTGTACTGTGCACGACCGAAAACAGAAAAACAAATTTATCGTCAAACACCGTGCAATCGTCACACCGTTATAACGTTAAAAAATATCGTCGTCCCCCCCCCCCCCGCTCGCCTATCGCCGCCGGAATAACACGCGAAAACCTAACGTCATTTACCGTCCGGAAATATCCCGGGGGGGGGTGATTTAAAAAAAAAAACGATTTAAGAACTACACGTGTTTCGGACGTCTCCCGTCGAACCCGTCGGCTATTTAAAACAACGAAACACGGATACATGGCCCCAGTTTTCGTCGTAATAAACATACACACACACGGCTGTTACGACAATAACGATTATACCCGACCGATACGAATTTAAAGATTTTCAAATACGTTTTCTACGTTTTTTCTGGTTTGTTTTTACACGTATCGGTATTACTACGTTCGAAAATGTAATTGCGTTCATTTGCCGAGAAACGTCGTGCACCAAATCGCGCGCGCCGCCGAACGAATACTACCAATTATATCTATTTATTTCCGGACACGAGCTTAACAAAATAAAAGGTCGAGCTGTTTTTCATCGAGAGGAGTACACTACCGACGGACACGAAAAAAAACAATATTAGTCGCGATCGTTTCGCCGATAGTTTTTTTCGCGTTATTAAACAATATATATATATATATATATATACGTATTACGTTTAATTAATGATTAATTGCCGTTCGGGGATAGAAGGGGTTGTGGACGATGGACCAAGTGACTGGGTGTTTTTGTTTTGTTTTACCGTCCAAATGGTTCTTAATGGGATAACTAATTACGGACATCATCGTCCATTCGTTTGTTAATCATTAAAAGAAGACGGAAAAAAAAAAGTAAAAAAACGAAGGGAAAAAAACAACAGTCTAGCTCTTTTCGGCCAATTCTATATATATATAGATAGCTACGATGTGCGAATCGCGGTGAGGGGTTGGGAGGAGGAGGAACCGCCCCGGATCGAGACGCTCGGTATTTTTTCGCAGTCGTTTTCGGTCCGACGCGTTATTTTTACATAATTCTTCCATTCATTACGTCGTGTATACCACTCCTTTCTTTTTTTATCCCCCTCCGCCTATCATCTCACACTTATTCTCCTCTTTTCTCTCCCGCACCCGTCCGATAATAATTCTTGAACGCCCCGCCGTCGCGGCGGACACGAGAAACGGAATATAAATCCTCGTCCGTTTCGGTATTCGTCTCTTATTTTCCTTTTCTTTTCGCTTAAAATGTGTACACTTTCCGATTTATCCACCGGAAAACACCGTTCGCGTTTCAATCACGGCTTTAGGAAGGTGTGTATGTGTGTGTGTGTGTGTGTGTGTGTGTATGTGTTTACGTAGTGGGGGGAGGTGGAAAGGATTAGCGGCCATCGGTCGCGTGATTTAAACGGGCCACGCGCGCGTACCGTAAACGTTCGACGTGCATAATAGTTCTATGTTGCTGCTGTCGAACAAACGGGAAACCATAAGCGCTCCGTAGGTTTATCGTTTGGCTTTATTGACAACGTAAACTACCGTACGAGCGAAGCAATATTATAATAACGTGTACCTTCCTGAATAAGAATAATTTTCGGGTAAAACGGAAAAAAAGGAATTTTACAAATTGTACTTCGCTATTTATGGTAAAATGTACGTCGGTTCGGTGGTCCACGACGTCCTCCGGTACCTAGTGTTAGTCGTAACGCGCGGTTTTTTAACCACCGCCGTCGGACGGTTTTCACCCGGCACGTCGACGAAATCGCCCGGGCGTTTCGGGTTCGTCGCGTCGCCCGCGGTGTACGGGAACCGCGTCGATAGACCGAAGACGAGTTTTCTCGACGGCACCGCCGCATAAATAATAACTAGACGTGGGCCGCCGTTCCTCCCATCCGACGTTATATCGCGGCGATAAATCAACGTAGCGTCGTCTCCCCGGGGCCCGGAACGAGACGCGTCTGTTCTCGACGTGTTCACCCCCGGTAGGTTTTAACCATTCCGTCCGTGACTTTCGCTCTCCCTCCTCGCTCCCACCGCATCGGGCCGAAGGCCGCCACATTTTGACCGGCGACAATAACCGACGTTCGTTCGACGGGCTCGGTGGTACGTTACGCCCCGTGTCCATATCCGCGCGCTCGCCTTTTTCCCGTCCGCGTTATTATTGGCGTCTAAATTGTTGGTCAGCCGGATCGCCGGCGTAGTCCCGCGGTAAATCGTCGTCGTTTAACGGCAATCCGTTCCCGGGCGGATAAACGACTAGTCGGATTATTATACCCTTTTTCATAAGTCGCCATTCGATACCGCCTATTATTGCTCGTACCGGTAATTACTTACGATCGCGCGTACCCGGCATTTGTACGCCGCGGGAACGTTCCGAAACCGTACGATATAATTCCGGCCGAGCAACGGGGCAGGAAGGCCCGAACGTACGGTACGAAATCGATTGTCACGCGCACGATCGTCACGGTTGCGTGTACGGGCGAGCATCCGTAGTTCGTCGGGCCGGTACGTGTGACGCGCGCGACGACCGAGAGAAACCGATAACGGACAGTTTTCGCATTGAACGACTTAACAACGGACGGTGAACCGGAGCCGTGGGCGGTTAGTTAGTCGTCGTTTACGACGCCCGGCTAACAATTAATAAACGAATTGGCCAAAACGAATTTTTCGTTGGCTCGTCGCGAACCAAAACCGTAACCGAACGAAACGAAAAATCGTTTTTACGACGCGACATATTTCGATTATGTGTGTGTGTGTATTTGACAATTCTATTTATAGTTTCGGTCAGGGTATATCGATTTCGTCCCGTCACATAATTGTTGATAACGTCGCGTATGATTCCACGTGCTCGATGGACACATTTCGCCCGGTTAATGTAACGGAGATTTAGCGCTACGATCGTAATCTGGCGTAAAAAAAAAAACAACGCGTAATCTACGACGCGTGGGTTGCGCGCCAACGTACACACAAACACTACGCACGGCCTCGGCTTACGGCTAATTGGCGCGTTTATCGGCTTTACAATAGCGCGACACGGACGAAAACGATTACGGCCGCGGCGCGGCGTGGGAGAGGGTGCCGTAATAACGGGCGGAGAGATTCGTACAATTTTCGCGACGCACGCGATTTTCCGTTTTTGGCCGGCCAATATTATATAAACAACAAAAAAAAAAAACGCGGTCCGCCGCGTAACGGGCCGTTGGTCGACCGACGACGAGTTTCGACGATAATGGCTGCAGCGTTTCAATCTGACCCCATTAGGGAGTCGCATTAAATATAAGGACTCCCTACTAGAGTCAATTTGAACCACATAAGCACTACCACACTTGCCCGGGTGTGTCGGCTGAAGTCCGTGCCCATCACGTTGACGACACTTAACTGAAACGCGACGGTGGCGGCGGCGGCGACGACGACGACGACGAAAGCGGCGCGCCTCTTTCGCCATCTATATATATATATATATATATATTTATTTACTCGTACGAATATATACACACACACACACGCTGCTACGTAGTAGTAGGTCGGTATACATATGTAGGTCACGGTTAGGTAAGGTTACGCGCGACATTGGTACGGGCCCGAATTTTTTACACAATACGGTCTCTTCCTCTGTCGGCGCTCGGCGGCGGCCCGTTCGGTTTAAGGGACGTTGTTATTATCGATTCGATATTTATTATACACTAAAACAGGGACCAGGTGGGGTCAGGTGCGGGGGAACTTGTTCAAGCATTCCGTATCGTAAATCATTTTTAGAGTAGACTATAAAAATGTCAAATAGCCCGTGCCCGGGGACCGAATCCAAAAAGTAAACTCGCCCGAACAAACGATTCTTCCTCGCCATTACGTACGTATAACTCCGCTCAATTTCCCATCGGCATTGCGCTATTTCCCCCTCACGCACTCGCCCCGTCCTGTAGCGCCGCCGTTTTTTCCTCCACGCCTCGAGGCGTCTTCTTTTCTCCGACTATACTCCTGGTCTCTCTCCCACTCTTACACACACAAATTTATTTCTTTTCTAACTTCACTATGTAAACAATGCGAGTCTGTCGCGCAATTTATGCCAACATTTTACGCTTTTCTGGTTTATATATATATATATATATTATATATACGACGCGTTCACACACATACACAAGAATATATACATTACATAATATAACGACATATGAACGACACGAAAAAACAATAGCTCATTATTTACATTTGCGAGACGAGAAAACGTTACCCTCGAGTTTTTCCATTCGACGTACGTATAATTCGTTTCGTTTTCAATACGAAAGCGATTTGTTTCTCCCCTCCCCCGAAAAAAAAAGGTTTACCGTTATGCCGGTCGTCAGTTCAATTCTTCCCTATATTATTAACATTATTACTTTTATTCGCGCCATACCTTAAATCTCCGAGGATTTCGTTTCGGCGTTTCTTTTATTATGTAATGAAAAATGTCTTCTCGAATAGGATACGAGGCGCAAACCCGTAATTAAACATGACCGCAATTCGAACGGAAAACGTTTTAAACGTCCGTAGAACGGTCGTTAATAATTCGCGAACAAAAAAGCCGATCGCGTTCCGAACCGTAAAGGTAAAGCCGCCGTTATTATTTTCCACGAGATTCTTCCTATACCGTTTTTGTTCGGTGGCCGTTCCTCGCCGGCCAGTTATTTATCGGTTTTTAATCGAAAATATTCGCGCGCCAACGTTCGCCCTATTATTACGACCCGGACGCGTTACCGTCGTCCGGTTATGGAATTTCCAAAAACCATCGGTGGCGGGCTGGGATAAAATTTCCCGTTAAAGTATCCGAATGACAAAACGCGAAAATGAATAATAATAATAACACGCGCGTAATATTTTGTACGTAAACGTACGTGGCCAAAATACGTCCCCCGGGTGATATCCGCCGTACGGGAAGTTTTCGAATATTATATTTGTTAAAATTTCCATTATTACGCGCGCGCGTTACACGAGTTAATTCGGTAAATATTCGAGTTCGTTCCGTTACCACCTACTGTAAATGTCGCGTCGAGATAAGGTTACGCGCGCCGTTCTCGAAGTTCGTTTTATTACGCGAATTACGGCAACAAAAATACCGTAAATTTGCAAAGACAAGGGGTGCGTGCGGCGCGGGTATAACACGCGAATGTTGGCGCATATACGTGCCGTATTACATATACATCAGAAACTTGTTGAAAAGACATAAGTTCGAAACAATAACGTAACAAAGTACGTACGTCTAAAAAGTTGAACACTACTAGCTGGCGCGTGTGTTGCCTGCGAACAAAGTTGCACTGCGCGCGCGATCGTCATATTCTCGCGTTGTCGTCCCGATCGTTTTCGTTCGTATTATTCTCCTCAGACGAACGTTTGCAAATGCGCGACCGGGAGCTGCGAATAAACCGCGCGTACGCGTCGTTTATATTACGGTCGGACACGAGACGTTGTTCCCCGGCCACGTCGCCAGAACGTTCCCCCATGGCGCTCCACACGGACCTAACGCGACGTTTCGGCCGTCGATTAAAACGCTTACGGCCCGTGTACGTGAGTGGAGGGTCCGTTTCCGTTCGGTATGGCGGCGCGACGGTTTCCGTAGGCCTTTATATCGAAACGAACGAAATATACTTGTTCGCGCACGTGCGCACAATTCGTGTAACGTGTGCGGCGACTTTGTGGCGGAGGATCGATACGACGGGGCGCGCGCGCGCGCGCGTGGTGCGCTCATTTTGGATTCTTACGACGTCTTTGTGAAGGCGGAGTAGGAGTGTACATCCGCGCGTTATTGGTGCCGGTATTTCGCCATCAGCGTCATACGGATTCGAGAGCGGGAAAATCGCTCGTCCCTTGGACAGACAATTTGTCGAATCGACCGCGGCCCGCCGTCTACGCGATTTCGGGTACACCGGTCGCCCATATTTAAACGATAGCCCGCGGAAGTTGGTAAGGAAAGAACCGCGGTACGTCCCGTGCGACTCTATTACGACCGCACGACGGACGGCGGATCGATCGACCGGCCGGCCGGCGAACAACACACAACGTTCGCCTCGACGAACGCGAACCGTATTTATTATTATACTGTCGGTCGCACGTTTCGTAAGTACCCTTTGAACAACAACAATACGGGCGTGTATTTATATATATATATAAATTCTCGATTATTTCGGTCGACTATACACGCGCGCTACGAAAACGCGCGTATTTTAAACGGTCCAATTTCCGGTAAAAACACGCCGTTCGTGTACAGACGTGTACTAAATATATATATATATATATATCGTAATCTCGCGGCGACGGCGGTGGAAACCGCGACAGAGAAAATCGTTAATTTTTTTCGCCCATCTCCCTCATTTCACCCCTCCACGGTACAACGGTGGCCGCGCGATCGTCGGGCGCGCCCGCCATAGGCTCTAACCGATCGCGTCTCCGGTTTTCGAATTTCGACGATCGCGAAACGACGAGAGAACAGGAAATTGCGTGTGCGCCGTAGTGCGAACACCGCACCGGCGACCACGAAAGCGTGTCTAAAGTGGCGGCGATGGTTTCGCGTTCGACGCGTACTGCGGCCTGATACGTTTCGTTTATATATAACGACAACGTTGGGCGTAACATTATTTATTCGCCTAACGTAACGCGCACACACGTCGTGTACACACGCGCGCACGTACGTATACAAGTCGATAACGAAACGCCGTCGTCGGTCGTCTCGATGCGTTGTATTATATTGAATTATGTACACCCGCCCCCTCTGTCCACCGGCGTGTAGAAGTATCGGGCACGTCCGCCGCGCGCGTACACGTGCGAATAACGATCAGAAAAGGAAAACCGGAGGTAATTTCGCGAGGGCGATATAAAAATATATATACATACGTATACGTCGCGTTTTAATTGATACAAGTTTCCGTCGTGGAAACGATATGCTAATAAATACGCGTATCGGGAAAAACGATCTTCGAAAGCCCTCGGGTACGGTTATAGTAGAGGCGCGGGTAGATAGGTGCGCGTCGTCGTGCCCGTCGGTTAATTTGGCGGCGAAAGGAGTGGGCAAATTGACTTAACATAATTTACCCCCCCCCCTTCATCGGTAAAACTTACGCACGCGGATCGTGTCGCGGCGTTCCGTGCGACATCCCGCCCCCTTATATTTCGTATCCGGTCAACCGTCGTAGTTGTTTCCGTGCCGGCCGGACGCCGCGTTACTATTATTATCACGACGGAATCGTCGACTGGACGAACCGGCGGCGGTTGTACGAACGCCCGAACACGGGGCGGCAAATCACCGTGCGTAATACATTCGTCGTCGTCGTCGTCGTCGCGCGCGGCAGAAGGAAAACACGGCGAACCTTTTAGGTAAATTAATCTGTCGGTATCGCGGGGAACGCGGGCGGCGTCCCGGACGGGGCGACGGCGTTTTATCCGGCCGCTAAAAGCCCCAAATAACGTGATAAATGGCGCTGATAAATAAAACGCGCCGGCGGAAAGGCCGACGACGGTATATACACAACACCGTCTACATCTACACGCTATCTTCGTATATAATACCTATCTATCTCTATATATACGTATACTGTGTACGCACCGGCGCGCTTTTTCTTCTTTCATTATTGACTCCCCGGACCACGGTCGTAATCTGATATTTTTACCGAACGCGAGACGCGGAGCCGCCAACGAAACGGGCTCGCCGTTCTGATGTAGATGGATGGCCATACTCGATATATATATACGTATATACGTCGCGACGTGACGACGCGAAAAATAACGGACGCCGATTACTTTTGTCGTTTTTTCTTCGCGTTCGCTTTCAATTTTACGTAACGCTCCCCCCGCCCATAGACGCGTATCGGTACCACTCGTCGTAGTATTCGTCCGCCTTGAAACCGCGCGACGTTCCGCGGTGTACAAATCGAACGACGACCGCGGCCCGGTCTCGGATTTTTATAATATCGTGCGCCGGCGCATTACTACGCGAATTAAGAACGTCTCCGGCGAATAAAAATCGAATAAACGAATATCGTCCACCGTACGGGACGGGGGAAGTTTTTCGATCCACCTCGACGGTTTCTTATTATCGGAGCGGTTCGCCTGTACAAACGATACGCGCGCACAAACGGCACGTATATACGCACGAGTCGTGGGGATACGACCGAGGTATGTTTTTAATCTTTAAACGAATTTTATTTTTACCACGGTACGTACAACACCAGAAATCGAAAAAGAACGAAAACAAAAAACCAATCTACCGTTTTGCGTGTCGTGCCCGGAAATTGCTTCGGCTGACAATAACACTCAATTTCCCGTTCCGACAACGATGTTTATCTTAACCGGAGATTCTTAACCGGTGGTCCGTAGACGAGTACTCGAAGGTGTCACCGACTGCTTGGCTCGGAAATCGTCTAGCCGGAATATTATACGTTTGTTCTGCCGCCGAATTTCCAGGATAGTATATGTTAAAATCGTATTCATTTTCGTACGTAAATGAAAGACAACTATCGATATTTCCATACACATGGCTCGAAGTGGGCGAAAAGAATTACGTACGCGTTATATTATTTTCGGTATTTATTACGACGGAAAAAACAATAATTCGTCTCGGTTTGGCGAAACGCGTACGCGTCGACATAATTCTACTTGGTTTTCGTAATTTTCCGAGTTAGTTGTTGTTCCGCGCTCTTATAAAAGAAAACGACGACGACAATCGAAAAACGTGTCGGATAGAGTACACGCGATTCGCTACCGGAAATCGGGACACTTTTACACGGAAACGTGTGTCCCCGGACCGTACGAACGAACACGGGTCCGTTCGTTCGAAAACCGAAACCAGCGATCGTTGTTTACTGGACGGGGGACGTGAGGTTGGCAATCGTAAATGGCGTCTTGGACGGGGGGCGCGTGTCCGAAACTTGATTATGAATGACCGTTGTAGACATCGGCGGTCGTTATCGTTTAGGACGACTGCGGCGATCGTAATTACGGTTGGGGAGGAGAGTGGAACAACGTACAAACACAACGGTCGTAATATACGTATTAGAACGAAGGTGTCGGGGGTCGCCGAGATTACGACGCCGACACTTAGGACCGCCGGCGGATAAACAGTTGGTGAGGTGGCGGAGTACTAATAAAGCGTTTCGGCCGTTTGACCAGGGCGCGAGAACTTCGGCCAAGACCGAACGTGATCTCTCGCGCGTACCGACCCGAGAAGTTAACCCGAATTAAACGAAGTCTAATTTCGATATCGTATTAAGTATTAAACGGCCACGGTCCGTAAACTAACCTAACCGTATACAATATACGCACACGGGAAAACACGGCAGACGACAAAAACGCCGTCGGTTCGGAAGAACCCGAGGGGGGGCTGCTAAACGTCGACGATGAATCGTTCGCGTCGAAACGTCAGCGGTCGAACACCGGGCACGCGTCTCGTACTCGAACACGATATTGCCGGCGGAATCAATCGATCGGTTTTCCTACGCCCGCCGGTTACGTCGTTCGCGTAAATTGGGGCGGCCAAGTGCGCGCGCGTTCGTCTCGCATCATATCGGGTCGTCACTCGCAGAACCTCCGCTTTCACATACCTTCCGTCTACTTACACCACGCTTTGTCTTCCCTGGTCACGTTTCAATCGCCGTGTGTCCGTTTTATGTCCCGTCTACCGACCAATTCGTCGCCAGTCACTTCGCCTACCCGTATCAAATATATTCCCCTCCCCCCTGATGGCCGACCATCCGTACGTCGGACCTTACGACTTTTTCGGTACACTTCACGGTCCGTACAGGTTACCGTCACTAGCGTACCGATCGTGCTTGGGGTTTTTTTATTACACGCATTATTACGAGTAGCGCGTCGGTCCGATAGTACGGTCGGCCACGACCGTAAACACTCGACGTCGACGTTTTGAACCGTCGGGGCTGGATTATTGTTACCGGACGGTACCGGTCGTTAACGGAATTCGGGTGGACGAGTGGTAAATACACCGTGGTTGTCGCACCAGTCGTAATCTTATCGGTCCGGCGTTTCCCAAGTGAGCGAGGTACCGCCAAACGGTTTTCTGGGCGAAAATTCGCGAATTTACGATCGTCGGGCCGCGTGTGTATTATATTTTGGTTTCGCCGGCGCGAGAACGGGCGAACGTATTCGTTACGCTATTTGCGATGGAAACGCTACGCGTGTCGTGACCGTTTTTCTAAACGTATTTCGGACGGAAAAACGAGAACTCGACGGAGCGTTTTACGCGAACAACGTGTATGGCAAAAAGCCGTATAATAATATATATATATATATATTAAAAAGAAGTTCTCCGGGCTTAGCGCGTATTAAAGGCATTAACGAACAAAACAAAAAACCCAGTTTCGTTCGCGCGTTCTCGGGACGAAATACGTTAAAAAAATCACGCAGAACGGTAATAGGGTAACGTACGTTCGGTAATTTTTTTACTTCTAGGAACGTCCCCGGACCGACCGGCGACGATCGATTATTTCATTTCCGAAACCGTTCGTTTTCGTCGGTATTAAACATTAGCGGCGCACCGAAGCGGACAGGGGGATGCGAGGAGTGCGATACACGCGCGCGCGCGCACACATTATATAATATAGAGCGAACAGTTTGGCACCGTACGTTAATTATTAGGCGTATAATATTCCAAGTGACTCGCCAAAATCAATGTATTTCCCGTTGGCATGTCGCCATAGCACGCGCACGAGCGTTCGTATATATATTGAACCGTCGACACGGGCAATCGCGAGATGACGGAGGAGGAAGTTGGCGTCATTAATACAATAGCGTATCTACGCGTGAGTACAAAATATTTAGCGAGACGACACACGCCCGACGGCGTGCGTCGGCAAATTCGGAAATAACGGCGGCCGTACGGCAGTGCGTACAATGTAAAGCGATGGGCGAGTTGTTATCTTGTTTACGTGTCCCGAGGTCGTGCGCGCGCCCGTTCGTAATATCGTTTATCGCGTTCGACTGGGCCGCCGACTTCTCCCTCGCCATCACACACACCCCCCCCCACCATCAAGACACGCGTTTTAACAGATTGTTCGGGTCGCGGCGGAATAGCGCGTACGCCCGAAATTGCTTTCGACAACTTTCGTTGTCGCTGTACGCGCGGTAGACGAACGTGCGTGCGCGATGGCGAACGAGACGAACAACGCTCGTCGAGACCGATCAGCGTCGCGAACGCGACGGGCCCGGAAACGCGCGCCGTGGATGAGCGTCGGTCGTCGACGGGTGGTCCGCCGAGATGAACCAAACGCGCCGAGCCGGTCGGCAAACGGACCCGGCGGACACATTTTCGAACGCCGGCCGCCAATTCGCCCGCGATCCGAACAAGAATAGACGTTCCCGTCGCGCCCGTTTGCCATCGTTTTCGTCGTCCCGCCGTATTTCGCGCGGCGCTATTTATTCGGCGTCCAATGCGTACACGCGTGCGTGACACGTTCGCGCGACCGTATTGGCGGAAAAAATTGGCGAATCAACAACCGCGAACGTTCGTCCGTTTCAGTTTTTACATTTTGATCGTCGACGCTCGATCCAAATATATATATATATATATTTGTGTATGCGTATATACATTCCGGACTAACGACATTTCGAATATAAATATTATCACTTTTTTACGATCTTTTACGATTTTTATTTAAATTCGACGTTTTATTCGAAAATAAAAACGAACCAAATAAAAAAATTTCAATTTAAATTTTACCGCTTTGACGGACGTGTTCAATACGTAGTTTAGTTTTTCGATTTAAAAAAAAAAAATATTCGTTCCCGCGTATTTCGGTTGCCGCGTATTGTTCAAGAACCGACGACGTCATGCATATTCAAAAACCGAAAGATACGAAAACGAGTGTTTTTAAATAATACATTTTATACATCCGGCGGTCGCCGCTTACGGGACTAATTTATTTGTATATAAACGCTCGATAAAACGCGACGACAATTTACCGACCAAATAGCCCCGTGGTGGTGGTAATATAATTTCGATTATCAGAGGGCGTCCGTTACGTCGAAGCGAAAAACTTAGAAGACCGTACCGAATCGTGTGGAGAGGACGGCCACCGACGTTTCCAATTTCGTCGTTTAAACGCCGGGAAATAAGTATGATAATTCTATGCTAATTGTACGGCCGATAGGACGGCGGGCGGAGGCGACGAAAAATAAATACGAAATTAGGAAACGAGCGCCGCCGACTCGTTTAAATTTCAGTAACACGAGAATCGAAAAAAAAATTGAAAATCGATCGCGACGAGCGAACAGAAGGGACGTAACGAGTAATATTTGACGGGGAAAATAATTATCGGGCGTTAAGTGCTTTCGCGAGAACGCGAAAAATATTACAATAAACGGGGGGGGGACGGGGGGGAAGGTGATGGGCGGAGGAGATACGAAAAAACGTATACAATTTCCGTTTACTCCAATGCTCGTGCGTAATAATCGTTTCTTCGTAAAAAAAAACCCGACGTATTATTTATTTATTTTTTTTTTATTGGATTTTCGTTCGCGTATTTGTACAACGGCTTATATAATACGCCGTTTTCGTGTACACGCGATATATATATATATACATATGTGTGTGTGTTGTATAAACGTATAAAAAAAAACTCGGAAAACGGAATTATCGTTACACCGCGTGCGTCGTACGTAATCATTTTCGAACGTTCGCCAGGCGCTTTCGGGGCCCAAACCGAAAGGGAAACACGATAATAATAATAATAATAATAATAATAATAATAATAATAACAATAATAATAATAAAAACCGACGGCGGCGAAATATTACCGCGGAAAATACGAAATATTTCCACCGAGTACGTAAATACGGGCCGCGACGACGTTCGAAAAGCACGAGGCGGTGACGGTGAGGGGAGGCGAATAGTTTCCCCGAGCGTTTTCGCTTTTTCTCGTATCGCGGAACGTTACGGCCGATTGGCCAGCGGGCAGAACAAACCGCATCCCGTCCGCCCCCCGCTGGAAAACCGAAGCGCGTTAAAGAACCCCCCTCCCCTCATCAATAATCGGTTCGCCGTTAAAATCCGCTCGAACGACTAATACGCGGTACACGCACGCGCGCCGACGAAATCGGCGATTATCAACGAATTGACGGGCCCGTTTAAAGGCGCGCGAAAAAAAATCGGCATTCGCCCCAATCGCTGCTTGAAATGGACGACGTTGGACTGCGCACAGGTGGACGGACTCGATAATTGCTATTACGGCGATCCGGCGTTTACGGATAAGGCAATCGTTCTCGGCTATACGGCGCGGCGCTTCGGTTAGGCAATTGCGCTTCACGGCTGCGCGCCGCGAGTCCAACGTACGGTACACGACGGGCTTCCCCTGGAAAACTTGGTCCGGAAACGGTGGCTTTTCGAAACGCGCGAACGACGAAAAAATCGAGAAAAAAACCACCGACGACGACGGCCGCCGTTGATTGAGTGCGTTAAGAATGAAAAACGGGTGTTGAAAATCCCCGCTCACTCCACACGCCCCGGCGTTTGGCGCGACGCGATTAATCACATCGGGAAGTCCGTATAAACAACGTCGTCATACGAAACGTACGAATAGCTACGAGGTGGTGGGGAGGGGCGTTACGTGTTACCGGCGGCGCGCCGGAACGACAAATCGAGTGTTTTCAAGTGTTCGTTTGGCAAAATAATTTCGAAACGATAAAATCCATTATACGGGGGCAGGGGGAGGGTTGGAAAAAAAAAGGAACCCGAACGAGAAATATACCGGCTATCGATTACGCCGCCGGGCGGTACTTTTCGGATTTTACGTACTCTTCTACACGGCCGCCCGGAGTTTTTCGCGACAACGACGGATTATGTTTATACACCACATTGGACGGGACATAACGAGCGTTCGTCGATTAATCGAACCGAAAATCTCGCCCGTACTTTTACGCGTAATACGGGGCGGACGGAACGGTTTTAAAAGTCGCCAATAATACAAACAACGTGGTCAATAATACGACGCGACGTTGCACAATCAAAAGACCACAGAAATACGAAAATAGTCCGTTTGTTCGTTTGTGTATCCGTACATTTTACGTATTACGATCGTCTTTTTTTTAAAATAATAACGCGCGTTGAACGAACGCCAGTTAGCGGTTATTCACGACGAGTCGTATTTTTCGTCGCCCGTTACGGCGCGTGTAGTCCCATAAATCGTCGGATTCTTTATTATTCAAACGACCAGCCGTATTCGTCGTCTTATTACGAATATTTTTCCATAGTAGTGGGTCGAATATACCGTTCGTCAGGGGGCACGCGGTGACGCGGATACAATGTCTTTGTTTTATTCCCTCGCCGGCGCGATTCGTTAATATTAATATAATATCGTATATAAATACGCGGACGGGATTTTGTGTAGGGTTTTTGAAATCGGTTTCGGGGAGAAGTCGATTATTAAACAGGGCCCGGGGGAAGGGACGTTAAACGGATTACGCGCGATTGGTCGATGAAAGGCGCGCGTTGTTCACGTTGAACGCGATATCCGGACACAATCGGTTATGGCGCCGACGAGACGCGCGTGATCGCCCGTCACGATTACGTCGTACGTAATACGCGTACATGGGAGAATTTATCGTCGAATTCCGCTAATCCGAATTAAATACCGCGAACGTGACGCGTTCGTCCGTCGTTTCCGTAAACCACTTCGATCTTCACCAATTCGCCGCTGGTTACGGTACGTTTATTTACGATCCGGTATCGCGCGCCCGGTCTCGCGTAGAAAACGAACGTCTTTCTGGCGTCCGCGGGACGATCGACGTTTCGGCACTGCCGTCGGAAACGTCAACGAACCGAGGAGGATGGTCGTCTACGGACCAATAGGGGACCGCGACGCCGTCGGTAACGAATCGACCAACGCGTTGGTCGGGCAGCTTCCGTATACGTACTGGTATCCCCGTTTGGATACAGCCTTGACGATCGTGTTAGAAAACTGCGACGACGAATGGGTAAAAAAAGGAACGGTACACTATTTCTTACCGTGGCTGTCGAACGTTCGCGTCGCGGCCGTGCCGTCACAAACACCGCGGGATCAAAAGAGGAAGAGAATAAATGTGTGTGTGTGTGTGTGTGTGAGAGTGAAAGAGAGTGAACGACGGGCAGAGAGCGTTTTATTGCAATATTATTCTCCGGTCCCGCGGTGCCTACACGTTCCCACCACCCGACCCCGCGCGCCGCCACTTTCGGCTAAAGTTTAACGTCATTATTTTACCTTATCTCGGATTTCTTGTCTCATTTTCTCCCGTTCCTCCTCCATCTTGCGGTGCTTTTCTTTGCGTCTCTCCTCGGCCTCCCGGATCGCTTCCAACCGTTCCCTTTCCGCCTCGGCGTTTTTCTCTTTGTCCTCGGACGACTCACCGCCATCGCCCACCGCTCCTGCAAAACACAAAAAAAAAAAAAAACGGTCGTTATATATAAACGGGTCGCGGGGCTTAATTTCGATGGTAATATTCGCGCAAGACGTGTACAACGCTCTCCCCCCTTTTCTACTCCTATTTCGCTCGTAGGCGCATGACGACGGAACGCCTGGAGGAGGTAAACGACGACGCTTACGGGCCGCGTTAACTTTTTTAATCCTCAGACCGCCGGCCGGTCTAATTTATTATTCCGTCCAATCGACACGAACACTGTAAACGTATTTAGGTCATTTTTCCGATTCATTTTTAATATTCGAATTAAGATGCTTCGATCTAGACGTTCGACACTATTACGAACCGAACGACTATTGGTTATCCGCGCTACGATTATTTTCAACCGAATTTAATATCGGCGGGATCGCGCGAAATTTGGAGACTAAAATCCGTTTTTGCTGTCGCGATCCAGTTCATTTCAATCCGTCCGCCTCGACGCGCGTGACAAACAATACGAGCGAAAATTATTATCGCGCGGAATTATTCGATCGGCGTGGAACGACCGTAACGACTTTTCCCGCCCCGAAATTAATTACGAAAATTAACGACTTTTCGTCTCGCCGATAATAAAACAAAACGAGCCGTTCGGACGGTCGGTATTACCGGATTAATAAACGGTAATAATGATTCCGATCGAAAATATTCCGTCCCGCGTTATTTGGCCACGGAGCGTTCGTTACCGATCAATATGTACGCGAAAAACCTAAGCCTGCCGCGTCCCGTTTAAGTATTTACGCGGAACGGAACAATTCGCGGTCTCCAACGCGATAGTTTCGTTCTATGAATCAACAACGCGGTACGCGTAAATTGTTTTCGCGGAATCCCTTCCTCCGCATATTCTACAGGAATACAACGGCTAACGAAACCATAATAATCCGCGAAATCGATTCGAGTTTCCGGGATTGTCTATTACTGGCGGATGCATATATACGATAAGTCGCGAGAACCGTTCGCGTCGTCGTCAATAATGCACCGACCGAAAGTTTCCCGTATATTGCTCGTTAAAAACGGACGTCCATCTTAACCGTACGCATTTTCTTTTACGTTTCTCCCCATCAAAAAAAAAAAAAAAAAAAAACGGATCGACAATTTCGTTTAGAAAAACAACGATTACCGTTTTTCGAAACGTATTAACGACGTCCGTTATTTCTTCAGCGTGTTCCTCCGTTATTATTCCGCCGCGTGCCGCCAACTGTACGTAAAATGATGTACAATACCGCCTCCATGAATACCGGTCGTCGGCGCGCGAGCAAAATGTACGAGACGGACTATGGCGGAACATAACGCGACGTCGGACACGCCTAAGTACGAGCGGATAGCCAATTTTACGGATAATAAATGTGTCGCGCGCCGTTCGGTACTATTCCGACGTCGTGTATATTCGTTTCGTGATATCGTTCGGATTCGTGACGGTTACGCGAGCATTTGCGTCGGGAAATGGCCCGAGGAGATCCGTCGATCTTAACTTAATCCGCCAAAAACCGCCGACGCCGGCCGAACGACGAAACGTTTTACCCATGAATCGTAATCGTACGTTAACGTTTGTGTTCAATAGAAATCGGCGACTAAAGCGTATTCACGGGCGTAAGTAATATTACCGAAACGTTTTCGTCACCGAAATTCAACTAAAATTGTCGTTATTGGTCGTCGCCGCGCGAACTTATCGTTTCGTTCCAAATCACCGGTATGGATTTTAGTTTCGCCGTCCGTATGCCCACTATTGTGTTTAACGGCAGTTGTACGGTCGCCACGCGTATTATTCCGTTCACAGTTCGATAAATTCGCTCTCGGTTTCGCTCGATATCATTATACAGGTAACGGACAAAAGGACGTCCGTATTAATAATATCGTAATCCTCTTACGACCGGAATTCTCACATAAACGCGTACGGGCGCGCTCGTTGTGTGTGATAGGCGCGCGCCACTCGTACTACTGCACGGCGCGTGGGCCCCGCCGGCTTACCGTCGTGCGCGTACAGCCGTAAAACATACAAACGCGATTTTCGGCGAGACGATTACGCGTTGGTTTTTATTTTCATATAAGCCGTTTGTCGTACGGTTTGAAACATATTATACATATATATATATATATATATATATATATATTAGATTGTACGAGGTTAGAAAAAAAGGTTCGTTAAAAAAAAAAAAAGAAGAAAAATCCCATTATTCGACGACGAAAGCGCGCGTTCGGTGATCAAACTAATATATATATGTTCGGTACGGTTTCCTATATCCGCCAACCGTCTAACGAGTAAGGGCGTGGAAAAAAGACGGGCGTTTCTTTCGCGTCATCGGATTTACGTTGTGTGTGGGGGGGGGAAGAAAATTTATTTTATACTGGTAGCGTAAATATGTGTAAAGCACCAACGCGTTAACGTCATCAGGCGTAATAGAACGCGTAATTTCTACGCTTGATGAAAACGCGTTTAGAGGTTTCGACCTAAATTTTAATGAAGCTACGGTGTTCGCGGGCGTTCATTATCACTTCAAAGGCGGCGACGACAAAATGAAACGCCATAGGGTGTGTGTGTGTGTGTGTGTGTACGTATGCGTGTATGCGTGTGTGTGGGGTGGTGAAGTGGGAGACGTTATTCGAAACGGACAAAGAACCGGACGAGTAATCCCGGCGATATATTTTACGAGGACGACCGGCATACTTTTCGGCGGTGGCCGCACCGTCAAATTAAAAGCGTACGGCGAAATTAAATTTCGTAACATTCGTCCACGTCGGCCGCGAACTCGCGGCACGCGTGCTCGGTCCTGTCCGGCGGGTTACGGGCGCGACTGATTCGAACGCGGGCAACACCGGTGCGGTGACCGTCGTACCGAGTGGTGGGGGAGGGGGTTAGGGAATCGTTTATTGGTACAGACCGACATTTGGACCAAAGGGGCGCGCGGACGAGGAGATGCCGGTTAACGGGCCGGGAACGTGCTTTTTAACGGACCGAACGGTACTTAGTTGAAGTACGTATATATATACTGACGGCGGCGGTCACGTCGATTTAGCGCGCCGCCGACGATAAAAGCGATTTTCGTTCTTTTGTCG